>JAVTVY010021035.1:0-73263 GCA_036873755.1 Hanleya hanleyi | reverse complement strand
GGGGGGATTGACTGAACGTTTTTTACCCCTCAGCCCATAGGGATGTGGGGTCTTGTCGTTGCCATGTACGTACGTCCGTTCGTGCGTCCTGGCGTCCGTCCGTCCGTCAACATGTTCTTGTCCGCTGAATATCAGCAGATCTATCAAGTCGGGCCTGACCAAACTTTGGTGAGAGCTTCCCGAATGTTGACTGATGAAATTATTAGATTTTCAGATGGCTATGATGATTTCATAATTTTTAATTATTTTTTATTATTATTTATTGATGGCTCAGCTTGTGCACTGTTATCTATGCCCATCGGGAACTCTTGGTTGGAAGTTTCATTGTGACTTTTGAAGGTTCCCTGATACAAGAAAGCCTGGTCCATTCAAGATTCAAGATTATCATTGGATGGAACCCATATATTCTGGGAGCTTACATGAAGCTACACTTGTTCAACCTATGCACTACCCTCGGGAGGATTTCCCCACCCCTGGGGCACTAAATGTTAAGTTTTGGACTTTTTCCTATCGACAGCTTCTCAGTCTCATGTGATATGTATGAGATGCAGTATACATTGTTTTTTCACACACACATGCTGAATCACCTACAATTTGTTCCTTTATAGTAATAACTAACATGTTGGTGACATTATTTTATTTCAGAAGTACAAGAGGAAATAATCGGCGGGGGGTTCCCGCAGTATCAAGCCCTTCTTAGGTTTGCATTTTGCATCGCCTTAAATGAAAGACAACATTTTTGCTACATACCATATTTTATTTCAGAAGTATAATATGAAACAACTGGCAGGGGAGTCCCTGCAGTATCGAACCCCTGTTAGTTTGAATTTCGCGTCGCCTTAAATGAAGGACAACATTTTTCTTCAATTTTGCTATTAAATCATTCTATTCTACATCATATGATTTAACCTATAACTTTTGCATGAACCATATTTGTGTCCACACATTTAACTGTTTCAGCATAATGCTTCAATTTTTGTCACCATACAGGTTACTGTACCTTGGAAATTATTTAAAACGAGTGATCAGAATAGCCAATTTTTAGCGTGGCTCTGGGCAATTTTGAACCAGTTTGCATACCTGGAGCTTATGTGCCCCCCCCCCCCCCACCTCCCCAAATAATGATAAGGGTGGGCCTGTGTCAATCAGTGTGTTTCTATGCCATTAACTTATCACACTTGTGCAATGCATAAATTGCCCCTGATAAAGCTACACTCTGCATGCTGTAATCCCAGCACACCACTCACGTGAAAACGAAGTCTATTATATACGATACAGAAATCACACAAACTGTATCCGCAGGGCTGTATCCAGGGATTTTTTTGCAGGTTCCGATCCCAAACTCCCAGTTTCTTTTCGTAATTCATTATTGAGGGTCCAATTTTTTTTAGTGAATTTCGGCGCAAAGAGCCTGTGATCAATCACAAAACGGAGGTTCAATACCCAGCTATGCAATCGGATCGATATTGAGGCTCCCAGAAGCTTTTTCTATGAGTATTTCCTTCAGAAATTCTTTCAAATTGAACAACAACAACAACACTTTCGTTTTTTGTTACATTTGAGTTTTGGGCGCCCATACGTTTTTGAATGCAGTTTTTACCCACTGTGGTAGGTTTACACAGGACACTGGACATACTTTACATGCCCTGATCACGCACTGACCATGTGGGGGTCAGCTGGTAATTGGAACTGGTAGATAAGAATTTATACTCTGATTGGTCAACATTAAGTTTCTTTGTTTCAACCCGAGAGCGTGAGGGGGGGATTTGGCCAGTTCCAGTTTTTCAGCTTGCAGTGTTCACACGTTATTTCATTATCAGATATTTTGAGAGTTTAAATTTGTTGGTAGTGGCTTTTATTTTCGGTCAGACACATTGAACAGTGTTTTACCATGTCTGGACGAAGTGAACGTGGCCGTCCTCGAAAAAGGACGGCACCTACGGAGGAAAGCGGCATACGATCGCGCCGCAGTTCATCCCCACTGTCGAAAAGGTCACACAGGCAGCTTCCAACAGATGAAACTAATTCAGTTTGGGACGAAACTAACCATCTCAACTGGAGCAGCGATAGATTGAGAACAGAACTGACTCGATTGGGTTGCTTTTTGCCCCAATCGTTTACAAAACGCCAACTACAGCAGGCGTATCAATCGCAAAAAATCAGCAGGGAAAAGTTAACTGAGAGGGAAACAAATCCCGACACTGCAGCTGAAGATCGATGTTTGGGAACTGAAATTGAGGAGATGGCGGATTTTTCCGACCGACGGATTTATGGCGCAGAAATTCCAGCCACCAGCTGTTTGCAGGCGACCGCGAGATCTGCGTTGTGCGCGGAAAGCCACGTGGGTGGAGGTATCGCGGCGGCCGAGACTCCACGCGAGAGTCGTTTTGCAAATGGCGGCCCGCAACAAATAAACAACGCGGAAATAGTACAACAAGTTGTGAGGGTTTTCGAACAGCGATACCTGGGCATCGAGCGTCAAATCGCTCAACTATCAGCTCAAGTGCGTGCCATTCAGCCAAGAGAAATCAGACCTAGGCATACGTTGTCCAGTATATACGATAATGATGCAACGAGCGATAACCTGTACTCGGAGAGGCCGTACAACATGGAGCAGTCTGGGTCTTTCAATCCGGAGGCTCATTTCGGAGGAACTGTAAATTCGACAGGTATGTCCGACTGTTTTGGTGTTTCTTCGTCATCTCTCCCTGACAAACTTCATGTACCGCCCCATCTCATAGAGCAAATTCAGGACGGAAAAGACGTTAATTTAGCTCTCTTGCTGTTGCCCAGTTCTGATTCTGCACACTCCAGATCAGTCCTAACTGATGATGCCCAGGTCACATTGAAAGCTCCCACTGACATTCGCCTGACTAGGCAATTAACTATCACGCAATTTATGCAAGCATTTGGACGTTACACGTCTATCCTGTGCAGACGTTTCCCCAGAAGGAGGGCTGAGCTGGACACCTATATCCAGCATATTTTGGATATGAGCAACCGCTATGGAGGTACTCTCTTCTATGAATACCATAAAGAGTTTTCAGCTAAGGCGGCTGCCTATCTGATCGAGGATGGTGTCAAGGTTTCATGGGCCCAAATTGATGAAGCCATATATAGAAAAGTTTTCTTCGGATGTAAGGTTAACACTTGCAACTTATGTCATAGTGTAAGCCATTTCGCGACTTTTTGCCCACTGATTGTCCGAGAGAATAAGTACCACGCTAATGGAATTTTCAAACGCGGCCAAATGCAAGGGCAAATGCCAGGGGGTCAATCGTCTGCCACTAGTAACAATTCTACCGGTACCAGTTCTAGCCCCTACGATTTCTACATATCCGTCAACAGTGTAACGGTGAGCACTCGGTCACACAACATGACCCCGCCTCTAAGAAAAAGGACTGACTGAATGTACAGTCAAGTCTATACCATCGGGATGAAGACATTTTCAAGGCGACACCACCTATTGACATAGGCGCTTTGGAAAGGGAACTGTCGAGTTATCCTGATAGAGATCTAGTAGACTATCTGGTTGATGGCTTAACAAATGGCTTTGACGTAGGTGTTGAAATACCACCTTCGTCAACTTTGGAGTGTAAAAACAACCTCAGTGCCAGAAAAGAACCTGTGATAATTGCCCAGTTGATACAGGATGAGGTGCAAAAGGGTTACTTGTTAGGGTCATACCAGGAACCGCCCTTTACATCATACAGAATTAGTCCCATCAGTTTAGCAACTGGCAAATACTCTGGGAAGAAGAGGTTAGTGATCGATTTGTCAGCACCACATCATCAAAGTGAACCCAGTATTAATGACCTTATCGACAAGGACAAATTCTCACTCCGATACGTCAAACTGGATCAGGCCATTGACACGATTACTAAACTTGGGAAGGGTGCCTGGCTCTGTAAAGTTGACATACAGGACGCTTTTAAACAGTTACCCATCAAACCATCATTATGGCACTTATTCGGTATTAAATGGGACAACAACTATTACTTCTTCAAGAGACTAGTTTTTGGCTGTCGCTCCAGCCCTGTTATTTTTGACCGTTTAGCTTCAGCAGTGGAATGGATCATAAAGAATCATGGTGTCACACATGTGACACATTTACTGGATGATTACCTTGCATCAGAAGAACCTGAAAAAATTGGAGAGCGTAACATGGCTCTAATAACATTTGTGTTCAGCAAATTAAAAATTCCACTGTCGGCTAAAAAATGTATAAGTCCAGTCAAACAACTGGAGTACTTGGGCATCGATTTGGATACTGAGGCCATGCAGGCAAGATTACCCTTAGACAAGTTAAACCGTATCGTCAGCATGATAGATGAATTCTTACTATGTAAGAAAGTCACCCAACGTGACATGCTTAAATTGTTGGGTCATTTAAACTTTGCTTGTTCAGTTGTGTATCCAGGCAGAGCATTCACCAATCACATGATTAACTTGGCCTATCCAGTTAAGGAATTTCATCATCGCATTCATATGAACACCAGTACGACAACAG
Organism: Hanleya hanleyi; assembly: GCA_036873755.1. Classification (NCBI taxonomy): domain Eukaryota; kingdom Metazoa; phylum Mollusca; class Polyplacophora; order Lepidopleurida; family Hanleyidae; genus Hanleya; species Hanleya hanleyi. Next base: position 68,753 of record JAVTVY010021035.1, on the reverse strand, counting down.
ATTTGCGACTGTGGCATGAGTTCTTAGCTGGATGGAATGGGGTATCAATGTTTCTTGAATACAACACCACAAGAGCCGCCGATATGGAGCTGTACACAGATGCAGCCATGTCGGTTGGGTATGGAGGCTATTTTCAGGGAAAATGGTTTGCAAGCAAATGGCCAGTGGAGTTACAGCAAGTAAACAATGATGAATTATCCACTGCCCTATTAGAACTATAAGCCATTGTCGTTGCAGCATTGTTGTGGGGGGATTCTTGGTGCAAGAAGAAGATTCTCTTCCATTGTGACAACTTGGCCACCATTCACATCTTGCAACGAAAACGATCTAAGTGCTCAAAAATAATGCAACTACTGCGACGGTTCAAAATTATGGCGGCACATATTGCCGGAGTTGATAACGAAATATCCGACGCTTTGTCACGCTTGCAATTTCAGAGGTTTCGTCTACTGGCACCAGATGCAGAGGCACAGCAAGGTGATCTGGAACTCACCACAGCAGTGAATCATCTCTGGGGAGAGTCAATTTCTAGGCAAACCAGGCGGGTTTATGATACAGCCTTTCGACAATACAGAATGTTTATTCTGAACCAAGGTATAAAATTTCCACACATGCAAGCTTTACCTCCCATAACTGAAGATAGCTTAATTTTGTTTGTGACTCATTGCTATGAACGTCTGAAACTCAAGCATTCAACGATCAAGCTGTATTTGTGTGGCATTCGGTTTCACTACCTACAGGCCAACATTCCGAATCCTTTATGTGGTTCCAATTGACAACTTTCCTCCCCGACTGTTTGCCATCATGCGCGCCATTAAGAAGTCTCAAGGCTCTATCACCAGACCCAGACAGGCAGTCACACAACAGATTCTGTATCTGGTCACAGAACGACTGAAACGAGGTTTATTTACCCCTTATGTGGACTTGATGCTGACAACAGTTTGTATGATTGCATTTTTTGCTTTCTTACGGTGTGGTGAATTTACCTGTCTGAGTCAGGCGTCTTTTGATTCAACCCGTCACCTGGCTTTGAATGACGTGGTTCTACTTGGACCATCTCGCGCCACCTTACAGTTGAAAAGTTCGAAAACCGATCCATTCCGCAAGGGTATAAAAATACCTCTTTATGCTACAAATCAGTTGTGTCCTGTTTCATACTTGCACAAGTACCTACCAGTACGCCGAATGCTAGACCAGGACCCACATTCACCATTATTCCTATTCCCAGATGGAACAGTGCTAACAAGAAATGATTTTATTTCAAAATTCAAATATATATGCAGTCGTATTAATCTCAACCCCCAGGGGTACTCAGGCCACAGTTTTCGCCGGGGGTCGGCTACGTCAGCCGGAATGGCTGGAATACCCGATCACCTCATCAAAGTTATAGGGTGGTGGTCTTCCGATTCATACTGTCGCTATATCCAAACTCCAGCTTCTGTGTTAAGTAGAGCGCAGCAGGCTCTGGCATCTCCTGCAGCTCAGTGTCGTTAATGGGAGTCAACTATACAGTCGGTTGTAGTTGCCATGTGTTTATATAGGAATGCCTGTGGCAGCTGTGTTTTAACATGTCTCCGAAGTGCGCGTAATCGGAGACATGAGGTAGGCAAGTGCAAATTGTGTGGCACATAGTGCCAGTTGAGTGAGTGTTATGTATATTCATCCTCGGTGGAAGTGATTTCTATGCAGATAAGTGTGTCATGCTTTGTGCATTTTCATCTAGAATATCCATGGCCCACCTATGCTATGCAGGTGGTAAAATGTATAGCCAGGCATACTATTCAGGTTCTGCTGACCTTGAGACAATACATTTGCTGACAATTCTTGTACTGGAGTTTCTCTCCATCGCTTGATATGTAATGACACTAATGGACAAGATAGCCTTAGGAACTGCTCTTTCACTATGGTTGCTGTAATAATAATACATGTAGAATTGGCAGTAATGAGTATTCCTTTTCATCTTAATATCAAGGCATCGATCAGCATCCTGGCATGCATAATATTACTATACCGAACGTGCCGAACGTCCGACAAATGTTGCTAAGTTCCACTTCTTTCTTATCTACTGCGTTGTAGCTCACATTTATAGTTGCGATAAAGCATTATATTGCGTCTCCTTGGGGGCACTCGACAGGTCTCGTTTGGGCCTCAGTCAATATCCACTTTAGCCTGTCAGCCCGGGACATTGCCTTTACCCCCAAGTAGACATGCAGTACGGTCCGCAACCAGACGGCCCAGCACAAACCTGCAATCTACACGAGGTACCTTGTTCCGGCTGCACAGCGCTACTCAGAGGTACTCGTGTGGGATCCATCTGTCGAGTCGTCCCCATATGCCAAACGATATTAATATTTATGTTTATGAATAAATGATATATTTGAATATGCTGACTTGCGGTTGTTCAGTGTTCTCGTGTAAATGAATGCACAGTGTTTACCCACTGTGGTAGGTTTACACAGGACACTGGACATACTTTACATGCCCTGATCACGCACTGACCATGTGGGGGTCAGCTGGTAATTGGAACTGGTAGATAAGAATTTATACTCTGATTGGTCAGCATTAAGTTTCTTTGTTTCAACCCGAGAGCGTGAGGGGGGATTTGGCCAGTTCCAGTTTTTCAGCTTGCAGTGTTCACACGTTATTTCATTATCAGATATTTTGAGAGTTTAAATTTCCGCCATCCTCCCCAACCGCCGCCTTGGTTTCTGTGTTTGTACTTGCTCCCCTTGGGACGGCAGGTAGGGCGATCCTGCACTGGGCCTCAGTCAATGTCCACTTTAGCCTGTCAGCCCGGGACATTGCCTTTACCCCCAAGTAGACATGCAGTACGGTCCGCAACCAGACGGCCCAGCACAAACCTGCAATCTACACGGGGTACCTTGTCCCGGCTGCACAGCGCTATTCAGAGGTACTCGTGTGGGATCCATCTGTCGAGTCGTCCCCATATGCCAAACGATATTAATATTTATGTCTATGAATAAATGATATATTTGAATATGCTGACTTGCGGTTGTTCAGTGTTCTCGTGTAAATCGAAACTAAATTGGCTCTTGATGCAGCCTTGATCCTACTTGACTAAAAAAGTTTTAGGTGCTTGCCTGCAATTCATGTTTTGCTTCTTTAATATAGTTTCCATGCAGTGAAGCATCGAAATTATGTAACCGAGAAGCGACCTCAAGTGACATTTCAAGGCATATTATCTGCAAACCAAATTTGACGAGAAGCTGAATGCATCCTCAACCTATTGTCTGGAAACCAAATCTGTCACCAGGTGTCGCCACCTGTAGGTGCAAGTGGGCGAAATGCAATCCCAAAGGTCATCTCATGACATGGTGTATCAGCATACGAAGTTTGGGAAGAATCTGAAAAGGGGTTATTGCCCGGAAACCAAATTTAGATTTGTATGCACAAGTGTGCGAAACACGATCCCAAGTGACATCTTATGGCATATGAATACCAAATTTGAGAAGATTCCGATGAGCAGTTGTCAAATTATTGCCAGAAACAAATTTCAGATTTTTCCACCAGGTGTCGCCACTAGTATTGCAGAAGCAGGTAAAATACAATCCCAAGGGGCATATCATGGCATGGTATCTGCATATAAAATTGGAAAAAAATCTGATGAGCGAAATCAAATTTAGATTTGACACGAGGTGGTGCTACATGTAAGCACAAGTGGGCGAAACGCAATCCCAAGCGACATCATATGTCATGATATATTCATACCAGATTTAAGAAGAAGCGGTAAGTTATTACCCGGAAACAAATCTGGTATTTCGCCACCAGGTGGCGCCACCTGTAAGTGCAAGTGAGTGAAAGGCAATCCCATGCAACATCTCCTGGCATGGTACATGCATGCTAAATTTAAGAAGAATCCGATAAGCATGCAGTTCTCAAGTTATTGGCCAAAAACAAATTTCAGATTTTGTCATCAGGTTGCGTCACTTTCTAAGCAGAAGTGGATAACGCAATCCCAAGCAACATCTCATGGCAAGGTACAATGTATATGCATGCCTAATTTGGGAAGAATTTGATGAGCAGTTCTCAAGTTATTGCCCGGAAACCAAATTTCGAGCAACATTTCAAAGCGTTTCAAAGTTATTGCTTGCAACACAAAAGAACGGAAAGAACCCTATTGGCGCCACCTACAGGCAGATCTTTCTGAAACGCAATACCAATCAACATCTTGTTACAAGGAATGCATGTGCCAAATATTGAAGAAACTAGATACAGTCGATCGAAGACGATTGGAGGTATGCCTTTTGCATCTTTAGTAAAGGAAACATTCATTATTTGTGAAGAAAGTACAAACGTAAAACTTAGGAAAAACATCATCAACATGGCCCCATAAGATGCCTTGAAGGTAGGTACCCACATACCAAATTTAAAAGAATCCATTAAGGCCCAACAGTTACTGTCCGGAAATGCAGTTTAACCTTGGCCCTCAGGTAGCGCCATGTGTAGGCAGATAGGCATAAAAAATAATCCCAACCGAGATCTTGAGGCAAGATCCCTTGACATTGGAAATAGAAAATGTTAACTTGGCCTACAGGTGGCGCCACCTATGAGCAGATCGACAAGAAAAACAATACCAAGTGAAACCTTCAGGTAAGGTACATGTATATCAAACTTGGAAAGAATTCATTCAAGTATTAAAAAGTTATTGTCTGGAAACATAATTTTAAATTTGCCCCCAGGTGGCACCACCTATATGTGGATCAGCATGAAAAACAATGCAAAACGAGAAATTGAGGCGAGGTACCTTCACACCAAATTTAGGATGAATTGGTTCAGATTTACAAAAGTTATTGTCTGGAAACACTTAACTTAGCTTTCAGGTGGTCCCCCTACCAACATGGAAAACATTCTCAAGCCAGATCTTAGGCAAGGTACCACCACACTAAATTTGGAAAGAATCCTTAAGGTTTTCAAAAGTTATTGTCTGGAGGTACAATTTTAACTTGGCTCGAGGTGGCGCCACCCAGAATCGGATTGGCACGAAAAACAATTCCAAGCAAGATCTATAGACAAGGGACATATTTACCAAATACAAAAACCTTTTGGGGTTGCAATTATCCCAATATTGCAGACAACACACAAATTTCAGCTTCTGTCAAGATATATTGGATATATATATGCTCAAACACAATATATGAGGGTCGGCCGAGGGCTAGTTTGGGAGATAGAGGGTGCGGCTCGGCGCCCTGGGGAATGGGGACATGCTCTTCTTGAGGGTAGTGGTAGGTGTGCTGACATGAAAGCCATAGAAAGCTCGCTGTACATGAAACAACCACACTGACAACTGCATGCCATCATCTGTCAGTCCGAAAAACCACAAGGTGGAGTTCAATTCAATTCAGGAAATTGATAATATGCAGTGTGCACCCAAACTTTAGGAACTCAGTTGTAATTAATACAGTAAGTTACACGTGTGGACACAAATGGTTCCTGCAGAAGCTTTAGGGTAAATCATATGATGTGAGATACAATTATTTGATAGCAAAATTGAAGGAAATGTTGTCCTTCATTTAAGATGACACGAAATTTAAAAAAAAAACGGCTTCGGTATTTCATGTTATACATCTGAAATATGGTTCGTGCAAAAGCTTTAGGGTAAATCATATGATGTGGATTACAATTATTTGATAGCAAAATTGAAGGAAATGTTGTCCTTCATTTACGATGACACGAAATTAAAAAACCAGGGGTTCGGTACTGCACGGATTTTCCCGCCAGTTATTTCTTATTATACTTCTGAAATAAAATACGGTTCATGCAAAAGCTTTAGGGTAAATCATATGATGTGGAATAGAATCATCTCATAGCAAAATCGAAGGAGATGTTGTCTTTCATTTAAGGCGACACGAAATTCAAAACTAACACAGGTTCGGTACTGCGGGGATTCCCCCCCCCCCCTCCTCAGTTATTTCATATTATACTTCTGAAATAAAACATGCATCCTGCAAAAGCTTTAGTGTAAATCATATGATGTGGAATAGAAGGACTGGACAGCAAATTTAAGAAAATGGTGTCCTTCATTTAAAGCGACATGAAATTCAAAACTAACAGCGAGAAGCGGAAGAAAGAAGAAAAAATAACAAACGCATTTAGGGATGCCTGATTATTAGACAAACCATTCGGAAGTTATCGCTTGTGAAGAATTTGAATGGAAACCACGGACATCACAGAAGATTGGAACAAGACCCAGTGGCGCTACCTTCACGTGGATCTTGCTGAAACGCAATACCAACCCATGTCTGGTCACAAGGAGTGTATATGCTAAATTTTGAAGGAATCCGACAAAGCTTTTGGAAGTTATCGCCTGTGAAGAATTTGAACAGACATCCACAGACACAAAGAGAGCAAGACCCGTTTTAACTGGAACGGACACGAAGAAGCGAAACTCAGTAGCGCCACCTTCAGGCCAATGTTTCTGAAATCCAGTACGCAACCACGTCTTCTCACAAGGAATGCGTATGCCGAATTTCGGAAGAATCCAAGAAAGCGTTTGGAAGTTATCCCTTGTGACTGACATCCATGGACACAAAGAAGCAAGATCCATTTTGACCCAGTGGCGCCTCCTTCAGGCAGATGTTGCTGAAATGCGACACCGACTGGCGTCTTGTCGCAAGGAATGCGTATGCCGAATTTCGGAAGAATCCAACAAAGCGTTACGAAGTAATCATTCGAACAGACATGCACGGACATCCACGGACATGCACGGACATCCACTGACACATAAAAGCAAGAACCATATTAAAATCCCCCGGCCGCGTTGCGTACCATACAAAAAAGTATGGTACCACCCCCCAGCCCCCAGTTTTATTTTATATTTCTAAAAAAATACATAAATTCTGTTTCATATTGTAAAGAAGAAACATTTTACTTTGGGAAATCAGTCTTATAAGCCTGAATAATTATGAATACGGGCTCTTTTACCTTCTAATCCAATGATACAAGATGCCTGAGGCAATACTTCTACAGATATTCTTTTTTATTTCGCCATTTGCCAAATATCTTAGCCTAAAAATTTATTACTGAAAGTTTAATCACATTCTCATTTTTAAAAAAATGAGAAGTATATTAACAGAAAAATCAAGCTACATTGTAGTCTGCATTTCCCGATTGGGTATCAGCTACGAGCCCCCAGTCCCATCAGAGCTTACTGAAACATTTACCATATGCTTATATTAACAGAAAAATCAAGCTACAGAGCTTACTGGAACATTTACCATATCAGTGACTGTTAACCCCATCTGGCCTGGGCTGTTTGTCTTACTCCTTGAGCTAGGGGCCTAAAACTTACCCTATTATACCCTTGACCCAAGCTCTACCAGAAAATGTAAAAACAACCTCCAAGATGGCCGCCTGGATGACGTCACAGTGACGTCATCTTCGATTTTTTTATTTTCATGTTTTCTTTGCAAAAACTGCAAGATAAATTCAAAAATAATAGTCTGATATCAACTAATATAGATTTTTCTCAGGTTTCTTCGAAGCAAGGCAGGGGTTTTGAAGAAAAATGACGAAAATATCACTTTTCTGGTACCCCACATCGACGCAATCTTGATTTTACCCATGATCATCTACTCGGGAGGTTATACAAATAGGCTCAAAAGGACCCCAATATGATAAACTAAAGCATCACGTTTTTGCTTCATTTTTTGTCGTTCCGGAGATGTGGTTTCCTGAACCTGCCGAACACATCCATGGCAACAGAGGAAAGTCTAGGCCCAGAGTTTACTGACCTCAAGGGATATCTATCCCACGTTGGTATCGGGTATTTCATTTCCTTAAATAGTTATGTGGGGACCAAACGATGATATATTTCATAGGTTATCAGCATTATTCTCCCTCAACAGAACATATTTTCGAATGCGACTCATTTCGGTTTTTGATCATTCTGTTGAAGTCGTGGGTACCGATGTTCATTGACTGATTGACAAAAGAGCAGTTGTGCTATGTTTGTTAACTATTGGTCTGGGTGTAATGCTTATACAAATGATAAGTAAATAAATTTATCTATGAAACAGAATATTGCCATTATCTAAACAGTTTAAATCGAATATAGTATTTTATTGAATTCAAAGGACATTGGCGCCACGTGCATTTTATACGAATGTGTATGCGAGGTACATTTGTGCCTTTCATTAACGAAAGCAGTTTTTGGTAGATTAATTCATCAATATCCCAATCATTTCCGTTCAAGTAAATGGACATACGAATATATCTCAATCGACTGTTAAGACAAAATTTTATGATCGATTCGAAGATCTTCATACCAAATGTATTCTCCACTCTCTTATCAATTAAAACCAGGGAATCCGACTAATCTGTCTGCGACATCGGTCTGGTGATATAGTAATGGACAATTTTGACTGTGAAATCCCATCGGACACCACCCTTCATCAGCTCTTTTTGTGAACATAGTGAAATCAATAACTTAGATCGATGCCAAGGAATAGATATGCTGGTGAGCAAGTGCCAATTTAACGCAATTTAGGCGCTATCTTTGGCCTGCAGAATACTGATATTAGAAAGCTACCTTCCATCGAAATATGACTTCAAGACAGGAAAGGGGTCTGACATGTTTATGTAAATTGATCGTCTCGTTTGGATGTATCAATTTGAAGCATGTCGACAATTCCCGTTGGGGATGTAGACGTGTGTGGGGGGCCTAATCGTGTATTTGCGCCTAATCGTGTCAGCGCCAAATCGTGTAAAAAAATTGCGCCTAATAACGTGTTGCGCCTAACCGTGTAGGGAATTTGCGCTTAATGGTGGAACTGTGCCTAATCGTGTACGAAATTTGCGCTTAATTGTGGAACTGCACCTTATCGTGTACGGAATTTGCGCCTATTTGTGTAAATGCGCCTAATCGTGCAAGGAGGCTGCGTCTAATCATCTAACTGCTCTTAATCATTTGAACCATCTTGCGCCTAATTCTGCGTTGCGCCTAATCGTGTAGAACAATTGCTCCTAATTGTGGAAATGCGCCTATTCGTGTGAGAAATATGCGTCTAATCGTGGAAACGCGCTTATTCGTGGAAATCATTTTGCGCCTAATTATGCGTTGCGCCTAATCGTGTAGAAAATTTGCGTCTAACTGTGGAAATGCGCCTAAACTGCGCCTAAACGTGCACAACGTGAAGACACAAGTAGTATGTAAAGGACGGATAAAGTCAACTTGACCTTCTTTCGTCATTTTTGGGGAGGTCACGGGGAGATCACGTGATCAAGAGGTCAAGTTCACTATAGTTCCGGGACTTCCGGTCACGTGACCTTTGGGGTATGTATTCCTCCACGGTGATGCGGTTTGGCGGTGATGCGGTCGCGGGGAGAAAGCCTCGGCGGACAGAATGTAGTCCCAAATACGCGGGAGCCGGGGGAAATTCTCCGGCAATCTTCGCCAATCTTCGGGACATTTTGGGGGCGAGAGGGGCCCCTAGTCAACCGATTGAGTCGGGTGAGGTGTCAAAGTGGAGCGCTCCTCCAGGGCGATCAAGTCATGGGTGGGTGCTTGTCAATTGAGGATTTGTGCCAAAAATATGAAAAGCGGAACACGGATTTTATCCCTAAAATGGGGGGAAACTATCAACCGGGTCCAAAAGGGCTAATATCGGTCTCCGGCTTATCGGGCCTGCCTATCAAGTCATGGATGGGTGTATGTAAAATGAGGACTCCGAAAATATAAAATGCGAAACACGGACAATAGGAGAATGATTCGAACATTTGCGTCTATACTGGAAAATGCCTGTATGGGGTATGGGGGTGGTCATTTTTTTGTGGAATTTACTGTGGGTTGTGGGGTCTTGTGTTCTCCGCCTCACCACGTAAAACACGATGGGAAGGGTCTCGGAGTTAAGCGGTGAAATTTTTATTTGAAAGGTCCAGGTACCGGGTAGGTCTGTATATTGGCCCATACTGGTTCAGTGGATAGGTCCATACTGGGGAATTTATTCCTGGACATTGCGATATAGGTTGTGGGATCTTGTTTCTCACGTCTCACCACGTAGAACACGATGGGCGGGGTCCCGAAGCTAAGCGGTGAATTTTTTTTGAAAAAGTTACTGCGCGCATGCGTAGTGGGCAAATAGTGCTGAGTGGACGTTTGGGGTCTAGGTGAGCCCCTAGTGGTCCGATGGTGACGTATGAGGTCTTATTTTCAAGCTCTCGTGGAGGATCATCCGACTGGACTAATATATCGTCCGTTTCCATTACTCTGCACATGTGCAGTCTGGTCGTAGTATAGAATGCAGACATTCTGGGGTGCGTGGGGTGTGTTTGGGGTGGAAAGTGACCACTATTGGTCTAAATGGGTCGTGGGAGGTGTCAAAGTGAAGCTTTTGTGGGGTAGAGTCAGAATGGCGTGTTTTTTGTATTGAAAGTCGCGTCAATCTGCGCATGCGCAGTTGGGTGTAGTAAGTAAGTAGTCATTTTGGGGGTGCTTGGGGTTGTGTTTGGGATAGAGAGGGACCATCCTTGGTCCGAATTCGTCGTGTGGGGTGTCATTTTGTAGCTCTCGGTATGTAGACCACCATTTGAGGCATGTCCACGTGATCTGGGACGTCATTGGTGATATAATCAGTAGAAGTATTAGCGAAAGCGGACATTTTGGGGTGTGTAGGAAAGCGTTTGGGATAGAGATGGACCATCCGTGGTTCGAATGCGTCGTGTGAGGCGTCACCTTGTATCAACGCATGCCAAGGCCAAGCTTAACGCTTCAACGCCCTGGTGAATTTGCCCTGAAGCTCTGATTTTCAAGATAGTCCATGAAATTGACACTAATTCATCGAAATGCGGTGACGCCCGTCAACGCCTGTCCTTACACCTTAACGCCCATGATGTAGACCGGTGAGAGAACAACAGCAACAACAAGAATGACAGATCAATCATTTTATTATCGCCTCCAGTACATCATACCCAAGCTGGGGGAGCTGCGTTGTGTATGTTTACAATACAAGTAGCCTCTTGTCCAATCAGAGGCCGCCATTTGGCGCTGCATCTGTCATATTCTTTCTTGCCCGTTAGATGTATTCTCGGCTGCTCTTGCCCAATCAGAAGTCGCCATTTCAGAAAGTTCCATCTTCGGCCATGTTCGCTCTGATCCGTTTGTTCTAATCGTCGCCGGACAGGCCAGGATACCGTTGAGGCAACATATCCTCAAATAGTTGTTTGCGCATTCTGAGTATCTATCAGGGCATGGATGAATACATTCATCCGACGGGGTGGTCGGTCAGCTTGGTAACGAAAAACGTGGCATTGGTTACCCTCTCCACGATCCATTGGGTGTTGGGGCGTTGTTGTTGGGCCCATTCCAACACATCCAATTGGTCCACTTAGTCCAGCACGGTTTCTAGCGATGCCCTATCCGTGATGATAAACGGTAGGTCAAATACCCGGATGTTACTGCTCGGGTAAAAGTATCGAACTTGGTCTATCTCCTTATGCTGCAGCACATAACCAAACTCCAGATTCAACTTGAAGGCCGTAGTTTGATCGTTGATGATGGCTTCCACGTACTTGAAGAGCCGAGACGAGTCCTCTAACCGTAAATTGTAGGTACCTAGTAGCGGGCGATGACGGTGGAAACATCGACGGATCATGAATCAATTTTTCCTTGTAAATGTCACCTAATGAATGGGCGTCCAGTAAGAGATCACTGGATCCACTGGATCTTCCTGGAAATGCTCGATGTCGTCAGGCGTATGTGGAACAGTATCACCGGTGTCCGGCTGGATATCTAGGCCCTCCTCGACTGTAGACTGCAAACTGGACATGGGTATTGTATAATACAGGACAAATATGGTACAATACAGCAAAGATATGGTATAATACAGGACAGATATTGTATAATAGAGGGCAAATATGGTATAATACAGGGCAGATATTGTATAATACAGGACATATATTGTATAACGCAATGCTAGACATGTCACAAGTGCGCACCCGAATGTACAGGGCCGCGATGCGCTGATTGTTGGGAAGAATAACGTAGGAGAGTTCTTGAGGGCTGCGGGCTAATAAAAGAGGCGGTAGGTGGGAATGTTCAGCATTTTCTGATACGCAGCCGATATGTTCTCTTGTTCGACCTGCCTGAAGCCATTTAGTCGTCCAGAAGATTTGCGACGGCACGAGTCCTCCATCCACAAGGGCACACGGTATACTTGTATAACCTGCGCACGATCATTTAATCGGGAAGATGCTTTACGGCGCCACGAACGCTCACTCCACGAGGGCGCGACGAAACAACGTAATGAATGTGGTCAACGGCTCAATCAGTTAAGACGGGTTCAGCGTTTGATTCATGGTCCGTCACCACGGCATGGGCGACCACTTTCCACTGAAGAGGAGCCCAGGAAGGTCAGTCCCACTGAAGAGGATCCCAGGGAGATGAAACGTACGGAGACACCACTCACCCGACACTTGCCGAGCACCGAGCCCATGTCCAGTTTGCTTGTGTCTACAGTCGAAGAGGGCCTAGATATCCAGCCGGACACCGGTGATACTGTTCCACATACGCCTGACGACATCGAGCATTTCCAGGCAGATCCAGTGGATGCCCCCAGTGAACTAATACCGGACGCTCATCCATTAAGTGACATCTACAGGGACCATTGGTTCATGATCCGACGATGTTTCCACCGGCATCGCCTGCTACTAGACATCTACAATTTCCGGTTAGAGGCACTGTCTCGGCTCTTCAAGTACGTGGAAGCCATCTTCAACGATCAAACTACGGTCTTGAAGTTGAATCTGTCGTTGCTTATGTGCTGCAGCATAGGAAGACAGACCAAGTTCGATACTTTTACCCGAGCAGTAACATCCGGGTATTTGACCAACCGTTTACCATCACGGATAAGGCGTCACTAGAGCCCGTGCTGGACCAAGTGAACCAATTGGATGTGTTGGAATGGGCTCAACAACAACGCCCCAACACCGAATGGGTCGCAGAGAGGGTGACCAATGTCACGTTTTTCGTTACCAAACAGACCGACCACCCCATCGGATGAATGTATTCACCCATGCACTGATAGATACTCAGAATGCGCAAACAACTATTTGAGGATATGTTGCCTCAATGGTATCCTGGCCTGCCCGACGACAATTAGAACAAACGGATCAGAGCGAACATGGCCGAAGATGGAACTTTCCGAAATGGGGACTTCTGTTCGGACAAGAGCAGCCGAGAATACATCTAACGGTCAAGAACGAATATGACACATGCAGCGCCAAATGGCAGCCTCTGATTGGACAAGAGGCTACTTGTATTGTAAACATACCCAACGCAGCTCACCCAGCTTGGGTTTGATGTACTGGAGGGGATAATAAAGTGATTGGCCTGTCATCCTTGTTGTTGTTGTTGTTGTTGTTGTTCTCTCACCGGTCGACATCATGGGCGTTTACCCTACCTGGCCTGAGGGGGGGGCGGGGGAGAGGCGCGAAATCGCCGCCCTACCAAACTTTCTGCATTATCTCCGGAACGACAAAAAATAGAGAGCTGAAATTTTGTGACTTGATAGTTTATCATATTGGGGTCATTTTGAACCTAATTGCATGACCCCCGAGGAAAGGATCATGGGTAAATTCAAGATGGCGGCCATATGGGGTCCCAGAAAAGTGATGTTTTGGTCATATTTCTTCAAAATTTCTGCTTTTCTGCGATGAAAAGTGGGCAAAAACTATTTTATTTCACATCACATTAATATTTGCTAATTTATCAAGCTGTTTTTGCGCAAAAATTGCATAAATAAAAAATTCGCAAAATCTTACCGAAAAATCGACCAAAAAATGCCGTTTTTGAAAATGACGTCACTGTGACGTCATCAAAGCGGCCATCTTGGATTTTTTTACATTTTCTCGTAGAGCTTGACCCAAGGGTATAATGATGTATGTTTCCGCCCTCTAGCTCAAGAGGTAAGAAAAATAATTAGGGTGTCCATTTCGGCCTCCCACCCTAGGCCACGACAGGTCCCAAAAAGCCCAGGCCAGATAGGATTAAGGCGTAACCACAGGCGTTGACGGGTGTCACCGCATTTCGATGAATTAGTGTCAATTTCATGCACTATCTAGAAAATCAGAGCTTCAGGGCTAATTCACCAGGGCGTTGAAGCGTTAAGGTTGGCGTTTGCAGGAGTTGATACAAGGTGACGCCTCACACGACGCATTCGGACCAGGGATGGTCCATCTCTACCCCAAACGCTTTCCTACACACCCCAAAATGCCCGCTTTCGCTAATACTTCTACTGGTGACGTCACCAATGACGTCACAGATGACGCGACCATGCCTCAAATGGTGGTCTACATACCGAGAGCTACAAAATGACACACCACACGACGCATTCGGACCAAGGATGGTCCCTCTCTACCCCAAACACCTTCTTTCACACCTCCAAAATGCCCGCTTTCGCTACTACTTCTACTGATGACGTCACCAATGACGTCACAGATGACGAGGACACGGCTCAAGTCGGGGTATACACCCCGAGAGCTACAAATGACACCCTACAGGAGGCATTCGGACCAAGGATGGTCCCTCTCTATCCCAAACACACCCCCACGCACCCCCAAAATGACCACTTTACTTACTACACCCAACTGCGCATGCGCAGATTGACGCGACTTGCAATAAGAAGCACGCTATTCTGACTCCACCCCACAAAAGCTTCACTTTGACACCTCCCACGACTAATTTGGACCAATAGTGGTCCATTTCTACCCCAAACACACCCCCACGCACCCCCAGAATGTCTGCTTTCTATATTACGACCAGATTGCGCATGCGCAGAATAACGAAAACGATACATTAGTCCAGTCGGGTGCTCCTCCACGAAGGCTTCAAAATAAGACCTCATAGGACACCATCGGACCACTAGGGGCTCACCTAGACCCAAAAACGTCCACCCAGCAATATTTACCCACTACGCCTGCGCATAGTGACTTTTTCAAAAAAAATCACCGCTTAGCTTCGGGACCCCGCCCATCGTGTTATACGTGACGAGACGTAACCCATATCGCAATGTCCAGGAGTAAATTTCCCAGTATGGACTCATCCACTGAGCTAGTATGGGCCAATATACGGACCTACCCGGTACCTGGACTATTAAAAAAAAATTCACTACTTATTTTCGAGACCACTTCCATCGTGTTCTACGTACTAGGACGTGAAAAACAAGATCCCACAACCCATATCGCAATGAACATATGTGAATTGCCCAGTATGGACCTATCCATTGAGCCAGTATGGGCCTATATACAGACCTACCCGGTACCGGGATTTTTCGAAAAATTTCAACGCTTAGCTCCGAGACCATTCCCATCGTCTTTTACGTGGTGAGAAGAAGAAAACAAGACCCCACAATTAGTACCACTTACTTCGTTACGGACCAATAGTGGACCGATTGGGCCATAAGAGGTGTCATCGTGATGCTCGCTGACGACGATACAGCTCACCAATCTCCAGTGCACGAGTTGTCACAGCGCCACAACTCACCAATTGCCAATATACGAGTTGTCAGAGCATTTCCATCATAGCCCTCTAGATTTGTATCTAATACCGCTTATGCCGGTGCTAGGAAGTCAAAATATCCAAGATGGCCGCCAGCATATTCAACATGACTGCTGTATATCGCTTAGATTGAACGTTATATGGAATTGAGCTATATATGTTTGGTCTACGAGTGCTCAAGAAATGGTGTATAGATTGATTAGTACTTCATACCACTTATAATACTACCTGCAGCTTATCTCAACAGTAGTGGGGTTGAACTGACGTCATTCTGCGCATGCGCAGTAGAAAAAGGGTATTATATTGGACGTTTTGGGGTAGAGACGGGCCCACAGTGGGCGTACTGGGCTGTGGGAGGTGACCTCGTGAAGCTCTCGTGGAGGAGCGTCCGACTGGGCTAATGTGTTATGCGTTTTCAGCATTCTGCGCATGCGCAGACAGGGAATGCTGGGGAAATGGGCACTGGGAGGGGCGTTTTTGGGTCGAGGTGGACCAATAGTGGTCCGATTGAGCCGTATGAGTTATCAGTTTGAAGCATTCGTGGGGAAGCTTTCAACTGGATGGGATGTAAGGTGGAACTTACATCATTCTGCGCATGCGCAGAAAAAGGTTATTTGAATAGACGTTTTGGGGGTCGTGACGGACAAATAGTGGACCGATTGGGCCATAAGAGGTGTCATCGTGATGCTCGCTGACGACGATACAGCTCACCAATCCCCAGTGTACGAGTTGTCACAGCGCCACAGCTCACCAATTGCCAATATACGAGTTGTCAGAGCATTTCCATCATAGCTCTCTTGATTTGTATCTAATACCGCTTATGCCGGTGCTAGGGGCCGTGTGGTCATGTCATCCAAGTTGCCACATGAACAGATACAATTAAAGCGTACCTGAGATACAACACATATCACGAATCGTTAGATTCTTGGTATGTGCTTTAGAATAGGTTAGCTAGAAGACTATACTGTGAAGTCATGTGGCTCTGTCAGTATGTCGGCACCGCTTCCCACTTCCCTTATATGTGTTGTAATCTCCTGGGGAACCATCCGACTGGGTTACTGTGTCGTCCGGTTTCAACATTCTGCGCATGCGCAGTCTGGCCGTAGTATAGAAAGCAGGCATTTTTGGGTTCGTGGTGGGTCTGTTGAGTGATTGTGGGACCATCCGTGGTCCTAATAGGCCGTGTAGGCTGTCAGCTTGAAGCTCCCGTGGTGTAGACCACGACTCGAGGGATGTTCACGTCATCTGTGACGTCATTGGTGACGTCATCAGTGAGAGTGGTAGCGAAAGCGGCCATTCCGAGGGGTGTGAAGGTAGGTGTTTGGGGTGGAGAATGACCATCCGTGGTCCAAATGGCCAGTGGCGCGTGCCCAACTCTCGGTGGTGGTGGTAGTGTCTGCACATATAGGGATTAACACGTGTCCCTCATCAGTACGGAATGACGAATGGTATGGTTTTTGTTGGAAGTCCATTGTGAGTGCGGGTGCGTGGTCCATATCCCATGGCTGTCATAGTCCGGTAGTGGAGGGTGATAGCACACCTATCCATCTAGTCGACCCTGTCGAGGACCGCTTCTGTAAACTCTTCCAGGACCTGGCATCGCCCCTCGTTGTCGTTGCCATCTCAAAACATGGACCGAACCACTGATCGGTAACCCGTGAGTGAATTAACCACGATCGCATGCTGTAAAATGCGAGTCGCATAGGAATGGCTCTCCGTCATGGCTCTGCAACAGTAGAAATGGGTATGTGGGGTCCAGAAAGACGTGCTTTATAGACAATGTCACATATGCGCAGGTCGGGAATTGTGGGGAAAGGGCTATTGGATGAACTTAACGCTCTAGCATAACGCATTGACGCCATGGTGTAGACAGATGAGAGAACAACAACAAGGATGACAGGTCAATCGTTTTATTATCACCACCAGTACATCATAGCCGCGTTGAGTATGTTTACAATTCTCGTAAGCTCTTGTCCAATCAGAAGCCGTCGTTTGACAAAGTTCAATCTTCGGTCAGGGTCGCTCTTGGCCTAAGCGTCGTCGAGCAGTCCAGGATACCGTTGAGCAGCATGTTCTGAAACAGTTGTTTGCGCATTCTGCTTATTTTCCAGGGCCTTGGTGGGCGGTAACCCCATATCCTCTTGCAAGTGACGCTTTATGCTAGAGCGTTAAGGTGACCCAAGAGCTTGGTCTTGATGGTGGACCTGTGTGTGGGGTCACCTTTCATTTCAAGCGGCAGCAGGCTATACCGTTCATTGATGGCCATGGCTGTTTTCCTGATGTTAGGGCGCATTTGGATGTACGCATGATTGGGTTGAGAGCTTGGAGCTTTCGAAGCTGTTGGAGCTCGGAGCTCTTGCGTTAAGACGGGCGTTGGGCACGCCTCAATCTCGAAACTCCGAGCTCGGAGCTCTTGGAGCTCTCGGAGCTCGGAGCTCTTGGAGTCTGAGCTCGGAGCTCTTGGAGCTCGGAGCTCTTGGAGTCTGAGCTCGGAGTTCGAAAGTGACGTCATCGTACGCATGTGCACACACCTGTGGTGCACCCGCACCCTGGTGTACCCTATGCTCTACGGACATTGGGAAATATGTCATATATATATCAGCATTTTGAAAGCCATGGGTTATTGAGGTAACCAATAAATTCAACGCTTTATATTTCAAAGAGACGAGCATATTTTAAAGGGTCAACGGCAGCCATCTTGAATAATTTTTCCTGTTATTCTTGTTTGTTTTCGCCAAATTGTTGTGCGAAGTATGTACTGATTGAATTTATCCCAAATTTATAGTCAAATATATCACAATCAGTGATCGAGATCATCCATGCGACAATTCAGCATGACATAATAACCAGGAAATGCCTCATGGCGGCCATCTTGGATATTTCGATTTCCCCAAGTATGCCAAGGTGGCATCATCCGGTTTCGTGATCAGCGCATCGAAAAGATATAGAAACCATCGAAAAACATTAGGTGGACTGTATTTCCAGGTTTTTCGACCTGCTCCCGGACTACTATATGAGAAAGCTGTTTCACTCACGAGTTTAACTTATAGATTATACTCGTCTTAGCAGTCAGAAGCGTTTTGATCAGGCTTTAACCAGGCGATGTAGAATCGTTTATTCGCGATTGACTCAGCAACATTTATTAAAAAAGAAACAACTCCTATGTGTATTCCAGGTCATGAAAGACTCAAAGTTAAGCATATATTTATTAACTTTATAGATTGTAGGATTGTAAGGCATTCTCTTTACCGAGCAGTTAGTTTGGAAGATGAGAGACGGTTTGATTTTAAAGTATTTGAGAGCTATTGGTTTATTAAATAAAATTTAATGTATGTACCACTCTGAAGTGTTGCCTATCACTTTTAGATAGTTGTTATATGTTGATTCAACGTATTGTCGTGTTTTATTTGATCGTCGCTATATAGCTGAAATACTACTGTTAAATCTTATTCTCATTCTCGAATTCTCTCATTAGTTCCGCAATTGTAGGTGAGAAATATCTTGAGCCTTGAGCATATACAATGCTACCAGGTCGCCCCGGTACTGAAGATTACACAAACCATTAAACGGTCTTCGTAATTGGTAATGGGTGCCACAGCCCATAAATCCAGCGAAGAATCCTCTTTTCAAACTAGCTCTACGCATGAAGGTTTTCAAATGCTTAATCGATACTTCATTTATTTACATAGGTACAGAGTCGTGCGTCTTTTTTGGATGGAAAGACGTGAATGAAGCGATGACATTGTGAGCATAAATGTCGTTGGAAGTGATAAAAAAAATATTTAACATTGATTATTTCACTGATCGAAATGTTTTATGCCAACAGAAGAACCATCCCGTAGCTCAACGATTTCAGAAATAAAGTGTGTAAAACGATTTTTAGAAAGCGGTTGAATATTGAATATACATGTACGCAAAATCAATTTACTCGACCATCAGTTTTGCACTGCTAACTTTTTAAAATTATTGGGAAATATTCATCGATTGAGAGTATTCATTGTCATTTGGAACTGTTACAAATACTCAATTTTTTGGATGAAATGTCTTTAAGGCTAGGAAACTCGAATAAAACACAAGGTTATTCTATGGATAACAACTTCTTTATTGCTGTGGAGCTGACGTTTCGTTATCCGTAGAATAGCCTTGTGTTATAAACGCCGACTTCAAAATGCCTATCAAACAAACTCGAATAAATATTAAAACGAACTTTATTCATAACTACAGTTCCAAAGATATGCGTGTATATATAGCACATTGGCATGGTAGATATTAATGCGCGCGACATAAAACTTTGAATATAAATTCAAAGAATATAGGACTATAGAAAATATCATTGCAAATATCATGTACACGGACAAATAATATATTTAATCTCAGGACAATGGCATGCCCAGAGATGGCGGAACAGAGATGGCGGAGGAGGGGGCAATATTTTCAGCGGAACAAAATAGAACACAGAACAAAACAAAAACAAGGCAGAAAAAGCCACAGAGTAAAGCGAAAAAAACTATTTCTGTATTGAATGTAGATTTTGTAACGTGTACGAGCAGGACCAGTCGTGGTGCTTACGAGAAAACGAATCAATAACCGGGATTGCCCACTGGCATTCTGGCCGTCACCGTCGTTAACCCCTTCACTAGTAGGGATCCGGGGCTCGAAGAGATGATCACAACCCTACAAGGATGACTGACGCTAATGTAAAGGTCTATTATGGTATATTCTGCACAAACAGTATACGCGGTTACAAATAATAGCGTAGAACCGCGTGGCTTAGACAGAATGTCTAAGGAGATGTAACGTTAAGATATTTACCTATATGTACAGACACTAGGAGAGTGTATGCAAATAAACTTGATGTATATATACACGTGATGTGAGAGGATGTGTGCACACAAGTTAACGGATACGTACACTCGGTGTGTGCACATAAGGTTAACGGATACGTACACTTGGTGTGTGCACATAAAGTTAACGGATACGTACACTTGGTGTGTGCATATAGAGTTAAACGTATCCCTGATGTATATGTGGATAATAGAAGAGAATGTGTGCAGTTTAAGCTTGATGTTATATGGCAATAATATATATATGAGAGTGTATGCATATAGCTTTATAGTTAATATAGTGCTTTATGTCTATGCGCGATAAGGGCGGCCTGGCTGCTGGCCCTTCTCTTCTGGGGATAAGGGCGGCCTGGCTGCTGGCCCTTCTCTTCCGTCGTTGGAACGTTAAGGATATAACGCTCTCTCCAGGAATGGCACCCCGTCGTTGGAACGTTAAGGATGTAACGCTCTCTCCAGATACGACACCCAGTCGTTGAGACGTCAAGGCCCGTTGGAACGTTACGGCGGTAACGTTCTCCCCCAATATATATATACCCTCAGGCGTTGGAACGTCACGGCAGTGACGCTCTCTCCAGATATGGCCCCAAGTCGCTGAAACGTCACGGCCCGTTGGAACGTTACGCGGTAACGCTCTCTCCAGATACGACACCCAGTCGTTGGAACGTCACGGCAGTGACGCTCTCTCCAGAGACGTGGCAACCCGGCGTGTTCTTCACCCCCAGTCGTCGGAGCCTGACCCTAACTTGTCAGCTCACCAGTCTGCTTCCCGCACAGGTAAGTATAGCCCGGCGTCTCAACCCTTACGGCTGCTGCGACCCGTCTATAGACACGCCTGTGACTACACAACTTCACGACGATCTCTCAGGTAAGAATCACGCACCACTCACTCTCCGTGACCGTCAGGACAATTACTTGGGTATATATTGTATTACCATTTCATCTGGTACCGATGAAACATCATTACTGCATGTCAACTGTCGTTGGTGACCCTCTGCGACCCGCTGCGACCCGGTCGCAAGCCCTGCGACCTTTTGCGACCTTCTGCGAACTTTGGCGACCCGGTCGCAGGTCTGTAGATTTCACGTTTAATCAACGTTTCTCGGGAAGAGAAATCTGTCTGTGCTGTGCCTTGTCTTTTCTTTACTGTCTGTAACTTGTAGCTTGTCTTTGACCTTGTCTGTTCTTTACTGGCTGTAATCTGTGCCTTGGCTTGACTGTACAGTCTGTAAGTCTTGTTACCACTTTTACATCGGTAAAACGAGGCCCGCCTGCACCGTATCTTGCCTTTGCTGTGCGGTCTGTGATCTGTATTTCTTGTCTTTTTCTGTGTGGGCTGTGCTCTGTGTATCTTTCTTTAATGTGTGATAAATACACATATCCTTCTTGTGGGATCTGTGTTCTGTAGCTTTCTTGACTGTATAATCTGTGATCTGTATGTCTGTACTTGTACTGTACTGTTTATGATCTGTAGGTCTTGATTTTCTTGTAATGTGTGATAAATACACATATTCCTCTTGTGGAATCTGTGTTCTGTATCTTTCTTGTGTGATCTGTGAGCTGTATCTGTAACTTGTCTTTGGCCAGCTATACGCCGTCTGTGTAGCTGTCTGCGACCTTTCTTGCTCCCAAAGCGCCCGGCCCAGTTTATCGATGTTTCCCGACGAAAATGGCTCGCCCGCCTGTGTCTTGGCTCGCACCGCCGGCTGTAATACTGCGACCGTTTCCGTCCCGTATAGCGTTGCCCGGCCGTCCGCGCCGAATAAACAGGCTACACGATACGTTGTAGGATTATGGCAGGGGGAAACTTGGTTGATTTATCTCTGCATTTAGTGCAGTTGCATATTTCTGGGGGTGGAGGGAATCCCCTGACTATTGTCATATACCGCTACACGGTCAAGAAGATCAACAAATATTGTGGCTTTAGTCCCAGTGCAGCGAGATAGCACAGCAATATTGTCGAAATTATCAACCTACTGGTATAGACCTGAAAGCCCTATTTTATACTGAAGTTAGACCATGCAAGTTGCCTAAATGTGCTACAGGCAAACACATGTCTCATTACAGTATTACAGAATACCCCCAACTACATACAACACGCCAGTCGGACGTGTTCCCTAAATTATGCACACCGCGCAAACACGTTGCCGCATTGAAAAGGCAAACCAACGAATGTACATTGGTTTTACGTGTCTTTCACAGGTTGTACACACTACAGGATTTGTAATCTTTTAGACTCCCAGGCCAAAACACTGCATTTACGGTCCAACCGTAAATTATGCCAAAATCGAAAGTTACAGGCTGTACCTGGACGTGGTTCCTCTAGCTCTGTCTTTCTCGTCTCTTCCCGATTGGAATGTCAGCTCGAGTTTAAATAGGGTGTGCACTCTCCACACCCAAAAAGTTCTCACAGGAGGCTTCCTCACGAACGGAGACGTTTCGCCCACAATGAAAGATCGTCTTCCACAGCGAAATTACAGTTCATAGTCCATAAATGAGCATGCCGTCCCAATCTATAATTTGTAGAGAAAATTCCACGTAAAGGGCAACTCCTATCTCGCTCCGGTAAGCGAGAAATACGGGGGAATGCATTTCTGATATCCGCCTTGCTCGACGCTGACGACACGGGCCAAGGTCGTTCTTCCACATTCCAGCGGTAGTACACGGCTCCTGATTCAAACTGTTCTCTACACAAACGGTGAACCGTTACACTTTTACTTTCCAATAAGCATGATAGGCATTTTTGCTCATTCACATTTATAAGCTGAACTCCCCAACAAGTAGAAAAAAATCTGTGTTTGTTTCATGGATAATAATGAACCTTTCGCTTGAAACGATATATATTTAATATTTAAATTATTTATGCTTCCGAACATCATCTTTTGCTTGACGGCGAATATTTAAAAAAACTGTGAAAAACAACAAAACAGGCAAAACAAATAGAGTTTACAAAGTTGGAGATTTCTTGTTCGCCTGTTTATTGCTTCCGCCGTGCCCGATGCCTGCACGTGAACAGTAATAACCTGTAAGTTATCACACAAGTTACAGAAAACAATTCGGTCAGCCAGATATCCAATCGTATGATGTAGAAAAACAATAGATAGGAAATAATGTGATAACTTGGGCTGCATTGTGGCTGCGCAGAAATTGAGGGTTGGGGGACAATATCAATAACATAGGCGTTAGATTCCAGTCCCCTAGTAGTCTGATAGTTTCTATATCTACACCAGCATGATAACCAAACCTATGCCCCCACACACACACACTTCAGGTCATGCTAACTGTGGCACCCACGGGGTTCTCGGGTGTGAAAAAGAATAGGACCCCGGGGGTGGGGTCCTGGGTGTTAAAAGGAATAGGACCCTTCCTGGGTGGTTTCCGGGTATGAAAAAGAGTAGGAACCAAAACGTCGTGATATGACTGAAATAGTGTTGAAAGCGACGTTAAATCATATCCACACACCCACCCCTGTGGCCCGCATAAACCTCTGGATCAGGAACACATTGTGACAAGTACACGTGTAACCTTTGTAAAATGGTGTTTACACATACAGAAGAGATACCCTCAGGGACTGGGATCACAAAAGCAGGTGCATCAGGAGTAAATGAAAAAGCATGATATAGCTTGGACTGGCATGAAACATGGTTTTTCGTGAGAGGCAGGGCGATGGAAGGATTTTTGGATAGATGGATTTTTTTCAGCAAAACTTTAATGTAATACCCGATGGATAAAAAAAACTATATCTGAACGTTAGCTGAGTGCCTGGCAATCCGATCGAGCAAGGACGACAACTACTCCATTTGCTCTGTGCATGAGATCGAACAACATAGCTAAACAGGCTGCCCAAATTACACTATCCAGAGTACTAGCTTCTCTTTAATACACAATTATGGTAGAGGTATTGCTGAGACGGATGAACAAGTCCCACTCCAAATGAAGTAAAATAATCATGTTCAAATACTGTTTTATAGTGGTGTAATTCAAAGATCTCGCTAAACATAATTTAGCGTTGAAGCTTGTATGGAAATCATCTACGGAGCTACAACATGGGGATTTTTGGAATTACTTAGAACAGGCAGAATTTTCTAACAGTATTTTCTAAATAACTCACATTAGGATACAAGTAAAAACATATTGATATCTGCCGCAACAGAATCATTTTACCTATTCCTAGTCGCTTCAAAAATTTCACTACGAAAAATGGGCGGGCGGCGAAAAGTGTTCCTTAGGTTAAAGATGATGCCCTTGATGCCCCGAACAATTCATAGCAATTTAATTTCAAGAAAAACGCAGCCTTACAAATGCCGCAGAGATGATTCCCAAAAACATTTTTCCATTCCACTCCAATTCCCCCCTCTACGCCCTCCCGGATAGGGATAGGGATATTTGTCTGATAAACTGTTTATATGTGTAATAAACTGCTGCTGTTTACAAGAAGTATGGTATCCCCCTAAGACAACATTATATTTACAGAAAAATCAAGCTACATTGTAGTCCACATATGTCGATCGGGTAGCAGCTGCGAGCCCCCAGTCCCATCAGAGCTTACTGAAACATTTACCATATCCCTGACTGTTAACCCTATCTGACCTGGGCCTTTTGTCCAGGGCTGGGGGTCTTACCCCTTGAGCTAGGGAGCTAAAACTTACCACATTATACCCTTGAGCCAAGCTCTACCTAACACTTACCACATTATACCCTAGGGCCAAGTTCTACCGGAACATGTTTAAAAAAACCAAGATGGCCGCTTGAATGACATCACAGTGACGTCATATCAAAAAGGGCATTTTTGGTCGATTTTTAGATCAGATTTTTCGATTTTTTTATTTACTTGTTTTCTTTGCAAAAACTACAAGGTAAATTCGAACATGATGTGACTGATGTGAAATAAAATAGATTTTGCCCAGTTTTCCTCGAAAAAAAGCCTCTACTCAGGGGGTTATGCAAAAGGACCCCAATATGATAAATTAAAACGTCACGGAGGGTCAGCTTCCATTTTTTGTAGTTTCGAAGATTTTTTTAACTGAATCTGCTGAACACATCCATGGCAACAGAGAAAAGTCTATGACCTCATCCCAGAGTTTACTGACCTGAAGGGATATCCCAATCTCGCGTTGGTATCGGGCATTTCATTTCTTTAAATAGTTACGTGCTGACCAAACGGTGATATATTTCATAGGTTATCAGCATTATTCTCCCTCAACAAAAATGTATTTTCGAATCCGACTCATTTCGGTGTTTGAGCATTCTGTTGAAGACGTGGGCATCGATTTTCGTTGACTGATTGACAAAAAAGCAGTTGTGCATAGTTTGTTAAGTATTCGTCCGGGTGTAATGCTTATACAAATGATTAGTAAATATATTCAACTTGAATTTGTGGAACAGATTATTGCCATTATCTGAACAGTTTAAATCGAATATAGTATTTTATTGAATACAAAGGGCATTGGCGCCACGTGCATTTCATACGAATGTGTATGAGGTCCATTTGTGCCTTTTATTAACGAAAGCAGTTTTTGGTACATTAATTCATCAATATCCCAATCACTTCCGTTCAAGTAAATGGACATATGAATATATCTGAAGATCATCATAAACCAAATCTCGGAGTCCTAAAAGAAATTCTACCCTCCGCACTGAGGCTTTCAAAAAACTCAACCCCCCCCCCCGCCCCCCCGCTCCGCAACTGTGTGAAGCAAATTCACAGAAGTCAATACAGTTGTATATCTTTAAAAGTATATTATTTAAGAAGAAAAAAACAACAAGAGGTTGTACCATGAATGGCGCATTAACTCATCATTCATTTGATTATTAGTTAGCTTGGAGCCTTCCAGTAATTCAAAGCATGCAAGTGACAGGTACGGGTAACTGTACACTGGACATATCATAATCATGACAGAAAAATTCAACTTGAATCAATCCCACCATACTCAGTGTAACTGTGTGTAATCATAATTCCGATACGTTGGTTTCTAAATGTAACAAGCGCTGGATGAGCGCAAAGACCTCCGTCGAGGCAACAGGGTCCGTAGGGGAATACATCGCTGAATAACATAGGGCCGGATGCCAAGCTCAATTTTACATTTGGTGGGCGTTAACTCCACCAATGGTAATTAACCTGGGATTGAGGGTTCCCCACTAGCATGTACAGCCAGGGATGTGGAAGTCACATTCCCCGCACATAAGTTTTGTCTGATTTCACGTGCTTGAAATATTGACGTATGGAATAGAGTATATTGATGGAAAGCCTTGAATACTGTTTGAGACATTAGGCCCCTTCCCAAACCCACCTCCCCCTGAGAGGATGCCCCCACCCAAATCAACACGTTAGCGGCAGAAATGAGACCCTGTGTGCCTAGTTGTACCAATTTGCTTGTGATTTTGTGCTATAGGCCCGACACATCAACACTTCATATTTTGTATGTGTACAGTATAGCATCATCATTGAGAGAATCCTCTACAAAACACACCTCATTTTACCGACACTCCGTTCTGACCTGCCTCAGCATCATGTGGTGAGGATTCAATGTGCTCGGTATAATTTTGTATACTGGTGTTACAGGTCACCTTCACCATACTGTATCAATGACCATGGACTTGTACATGTATCACATTCATATTGAATGGTGATGGCTGATGAGAATATTGCCCATATGGAACAAATGGCTGGATTCCAGCAAATAAAAAGTTCATATTAATCATAAACAACATACAGTTAATAATATTATCAAATAATTATGTGTATTCCTTGTCGACATAAATATATTACAGACAATATTATGACTGAATCATGGTAACAGATATACACCTGAATCACACCATTTGTAGATCACTGTCAGGTTATCGCTTAACATTTAACAATTTCCGAAAATGACGGCATTTTAATATCTGTCCAACCTGATATAATTTACTGGCTTACCTATTCATAAATGCGTATTGGCTAAGATCACATTATGCCTTGTATATATACTGTGCGTATGTAGCTGTTTGTAACTTTGTTCACTGCTGAAGATGCTGTAACTAATAGCAAAATATACAGAATAAATTGTGATTCCTACTCGGAGTTGCTTTTCTTCTCTACAATTGAAGTATAATGGTGTGTTCTTGTGCATGTTGACAGAATATTTAGACTTTGAAGATGATATGTAATGATGCGCCAAAATGAACTCAACTTTCCGTGTCATCTGTCTGTCTGTCTCTCTGTTTGCCTATCTTTCTGGTCATACCACATGTGCAGCTGATGATGGATCAGAGGCCTAATGAAATTGACTGACCTTCAACTGTTTTATCGAGGTCAAATTTAGCGTTAGCAATAATTTTTAAAAGAGTGAAGATAGGCTCTCCAAATTCATAATACTTGTGCAATTGGTGACTGACTAGAAGCCTATCCCAGTTGACTGAATCTATTTTCTCAGGCTATATACTGTATATTATGATATAACATGAAATATAGCTAGGCATTCTAAATTGATACCACATATGCAACTAATGATGGACCTAGAGTGTATGAATATGACTGACATTGACCTATTTTCTCAAGGTCAAAAGCTGTAAGTTAAGTCACATCTTAACTGCTAACATACACCTCAAATCTAACATTGTCATCATTTTGTTGTGGCTGTGGTTTTTCTTCCAGAACAATTTAGCGAACTGACATTGACCTATTTTCTCAAGGTCAAAAGCTGTAAGTGAAGTCATATCTTAACTGCTAACATACACCTCAAATCTAGCATTGTCATCATTTTGTTGTGGCTGTGGTTTTTCTTCCAGAACAATTTAGCGAATTTTGCATGTGTTTCAACAGTCCCATGCTTCAACAGTAACTTAAACCATGCTGTATCGGCTGAGCTGTTGAAATAGCCTTCATTTCCTAGCTCTGACATACTGCATCACTGTCGAAATATGAGTACCAAGACAGAGTGATAGATCACACAACCAGTGAAGGTTCCCGATTTACATTGAATGTCGTTATTGCCTAAGTAGTATTAGCAGCATTTTACAACAACAACAATTCGCTGACTTACAGTGAAAAATTATAGTGAAAGGTATCTATTTTTTGTTGTTTGGCATTTTTATTTGCTGGCATTGTTTCAGATAGAATACAACAGTCTAATTCATACAATCAGGAATAAAAAGGGGGTTAAAATCTTTATGTTCAAATTTTCGTAGGAAATATAAAAGTGGCAATTTGAAATTTTATTTTTATTCGATTTTTTAATGTCGGTGGGCCCATGAAACGCAAAATAAAGTTGGTAATGCCTCACACTGGGTTTCAACCATTGGTCAAGAAATCCCTTCTACCAGGGATGATTCCTGATTGCTCATCCTCCAGGGGTATCTGCCCCCAACTCTGTCCCATCCTAAAAACAATTGCCACTCCTAATAGGGGGTCTGTCCAAATTGGGGAGATCTAAAGCCCTGTGAGTACCAAATTATGTGTTACAAAATTGTCTGGGGAAATGCTCTTCGCCCGTGTTTCACACGAGCTTTCATTTCAATTATGTCCAAAATCATTGCTTCAAAATTTCGTCGGGAACCATGACAAACCCTATTGGAAATCACATGAGTCGAGGGTTCCCCATATGACAATTATTTGGCGGGATATTTCACGTTGCATTCCTAGACCTTCGTCTGATCGACCGAGGTAAAAAGCACACATTCTTGAAATACAGTTCTTAAATTGTATGAGAATGGACCAGTTTTCGACACTGACAGATCCACGATAACGGACCGATCTCCAATGACAAAGGGACAATAATTACGTACGTGTACCACATTACAATGAACCTTACCCCACGATCTTTTACACACTGAAGATTGTTGGTCTGTCGAATGAAGCAAACACGGTAGATTGGAGTACATGTACCTGTGATACAAACGTTTTCAGGGTTTCTGGATTTAGGGTGCACTTCACACTTACCACGGTTTCGCACAAGGTGACCCCTAATTTCATAATAAGGAAGATCGCCCGTTTTTGACAGCATGGTAATTCATCCTGCCTTTCTACTAACTGATATCTACAGTATCACCCTGCTGGCCGTAACCATTTCTTCAAACGAGGGTATAACAATTGATCACACCTACGCACCACTACAGAGTTGATCATGATCGGAAATGAATATCTGACAGGCCAAAATCCACACTTTTTCGGGGAGCGAAAATGTTGATTCATTTCATGTGAGCGTGTCGTGGCCGAGTAGTTAGGGTGTTTGACTCTGACCCGGAGTGCTACAGCTGGCGTGTGTTCGCGCCTCGCCAGTGACCGCTTACATATATACTCGCCTATTCACAAGGTGCTGGACTGATTCGGTGTCCAGGGTAAAATGGACTGATGGTGGAACTAGTTGCTACGCTAGACCTTCGCCAGCGCAGGCACTTGGGGAATAAAGTACTTGGGTGTCTTTCAGTGACCGCTAGATGAATTCACTCACAGTAGTACATCGCATACACCGCTAGGAAGCTCACATGGTTAGACTGTCACAGCACTTTCAGGATGGTAGTTCGTCCAAATTGTAGAATTGTATAAATGTACTTTCAGGATAATAGTTCGTCCAATTGTAGAATTGTATAATAAATGTTCACTTCACAGCACGATAGTTGAGCTATAAAATGTTGAGTTCTTCCTAATTGATTGTATATTAATATGTACTCCGTAAGGAGATGCCTCTCTTAAAGGGGGAAATTACGAACCGAACTTGAACTATGGCGGTAAAATTTGACAAAAAAACGAGTAGGTCGACCCCGTATTTTTTTAAAAAAAAATTTTGCCATTTTAAATTGTCCGTTGGAGGAGAAACCCTTCAATATGCATAAAAAGAAAATCATTTCGTACATTTTCTCTAGGTTGTGGGTCGAATTTGACACATTTTCATACATTTTATGGAGTTTTTCAGAAAAGTTGAAGAAGGTTTGAGGAGGATTGCACGTCTTACTTTTACCAGGGTTTTTTTTAAAGATTTTACATCTATTTATGACCGAAGACCCGAACCAATGCCTGCTTTTAGCCGCACATCATTTAGGTGTGGAATGCACCCTTAGAAACAAAACATGTTTAAATAACGGAAATAACTTATGAAAGGTCACATCAAGGGAGACTAATCTGCCTCAATAATTACACCACGGGCGATGGCTCTTGCAATTAACTTAAATATCCATTGGGTCCCCTGTTGGTCCCCATCATCTTCCCACACAAACAGACTTGGGTGTGTGATTTTGTTGTTGTCGTTATTGTCTACTCCTGAATAAACATGCAAAATAATCAGTCAAGGAACACACTTTACTTAAATCAATTTGTATATATTTAAGTTGTGT
Organism: Hanleya hanleyi; assembly: GCA_036873755.1. Classification (NCBI taxonomy): domain Eukaryota; kingdom Metazoa; phylum Mollusca; class Polyplacophora; order Lepidopleurida; family Hanleyidae; genus Hanleya; species Hanleya hanleyi. The sequence continues at coordinate 38,090 of JAVTVY010021035.1, read as the reverse complement.
TTATGAGATACCCTATTTCTCCTAATTTTTCGAACACCATTTTTAGACTTTGATAGTAATAATAGCCTGAGTATGAGGATGCTATTTATCTTGTGTGCATATGCAATAAGATACATGTTTTCAAGGGTTGGGGTGAGAGTTCAAATATAGTCAATTCTTTTTCGCATTGGCCTGGCTATTCGGGGTCACATTGCATACTATCAAGTAGTCCATCGGCACCTGATCTTCATAGACGAGAAATAGTCCCTTGCCTATATAAGGCCTGTTTTCCTCTAACACACCGTCTTTTCAAATTAGTCCACCTGTTGGAAGTAGTCCAGGGAGGGCAGACTATGTCAACGTTCATTTAGAACCCTATTTATCCCAGACAGGGTGGGATGTGACCCCTCAAGGCCGAAAGGCCTTGTAATGCTAACAGAATCCCTCTCATCCTGCACATCAGAAATGCTGGTATGAGAGGGGGGATTTGTGCAACTGAGGCTCTGTCTGGTCAAATCGTCATATTTTTGTCCCGGTCAACTTCAACAAAAAATAATTTGGTCCGGCTGATCAATGCGACAAAAAAAGTATTGTCCCATGCGGAGAAGCGATTTAAAAAATGTTGCCATAAATTAACCGGTCTCGCACCCCTGATAATTTTTGTCCATCACCAGTATATACAAAAACCACGCCGACAGGCGCATGCCCGTTCGGAGTAATAGTCGCACTGTCGTTGCTGCGAGGATTTTTTGAAATTATTGAAATGTGGCCTCAACATTTTGTCAGAAACCATGGCAAGCCCTACTGGAAATCACATGAGTGACAGGCGTAGGTTCCCCATATGACAAATTGCAGGAGATTTCACGATGCGTTCCTAGACCTACGTCTGATCTAAGAGGTAATAGAAAGTTCATCATCTTTATCATAAACAACATACAATTAATAATACTATCAGAAATTATGTTTATTCCATCAATGTATTACAGACAATATGACTAAATCATGGTAACAGATATTCAAGGGAATATATGTCTACACTAAACCGAAGGAGATCCATGATGGTAAAAATCCACTTGCTCATCTCCATTATGTTGCTGATTATGAAAATAAATGAAATTATGAAAATAAATTCAGTATGATTGCACATTGTCCTCAAATTAGAAAATATCTCCAGGAGTTACAGTTAAGCCAATCATAACAATACATGTACCTATTCTTTGTGTTATTCTGTATGCTTCATTTTGTATGTATTTTATACATGTATATATACCAGAAGTGGAATTAAATTTTAAATAATATAATTAAAATATGTTTGTCTTTTACCTCTACTCAGGAAATGAAGTCTTTGTTTCTAGTAGCTAAATCATTTTAGACACATTCAAGTCTTCACCTGGTCAAGGGAGATAATTTTGCACAAAAAATAATTATAGATCTACACTGGTGCAGATCAGAAGCATAAGCTCACAGCACCTTGCCTAAACTTGAATAATCTTATCCATTCAAATATTCCAAGCTGGAGCTGCTACCACTCAAAACTGGCTGGCAGATATTATATGACCTTTGATGATATTGTGGAGCATGCTGCAGGACTTCAACTTCCATGGATCTGATATTATCCATCATGCACAATCCCATTCTACATGATACTGTTGCCATAGCACAGATAAAATAGGTCCCTTCATTTATCTGTTGTAGATCCAGGAGCTATTGTGAGCTGCAGGTTTTGTAAAAGTTAGATCCAATTATTCTGAGTGAAGGAATGAAGTCTGGCATGGTTGTTTTAAGTTAGAATTTGGCATCCTTGGAAATGTCTGACCGATTGACACATGTTTCACCCTGCATGTGGTCATTACATGCGTAATGTTTATTTCGTGAGGAATCAGCTGATATCCAATGGGGAAGGGGGAGGGTGTGGTTTGCACAGTACTATGCGGCCAATCACTGGCTCTGATTTTCACCACCTCTGTCATACCACACCTTTCTGACACAGCTAAACCAATCGATAGTCTGTATTGGTACTTCCAAGTTCATTCAGTACATCCATTGTGTAACAGTCCTGTTGCGTCTTATATCAGAAGTGCTGAATCCATGACCTGCATGTTGGAATCAATTGTATACATTTGATATCAAAACTCAGTTTACTAAAAATGTTTATGGCCTTCATTATATATATTCCACCCTTTCATCATACACAAGGTGTAATCCATTATACCAGTTCTCACAGCATACGTGCACTCAATAGTATTGGGACCTGAATGGTATCCTTACTCGAGGTAATTTGAGAATAGATTCGAGAATAATTTTTAATTCAGTGTATTGAAATGTTAATTGACATGTATGCTGCTGGGAGATGAACCTTTGAAATGGGAATTGCAGGCCTGCAAGTGGCTCACAGTGGAAATATAGGAGGAAATTTGCAAAAATATAGGAGAAATATAGAAATTTTCATAATAAAATATAGGAAAATATAGGAAAGTATAGGAAATAAAGGAATGTAAGACAGGTCTGTACTGCATTGGGTGTTCTGAACTTGGTAGTTTTCTGGTGTTTAATCGAATGACTTTCACTGAATGTGGTCCTAGTGGTGGTCTTTCAGGCGACCGGTTTGGTTGTTTGATTCAGCATAGAGAAAAAAAAATTCTGAAATGTATTTCCTCATGTCAGTTTGACTCATTACAGAGCATTGATAAAAGTTTTCATGAGAAAAAGTCAAAATATAGGAAATATAGGAGGTTTTCATTGAGGAAAATCAAAAATATAGGAAATTAGGAGGCACTTGAAGGCCTGGAATTGGGATCGACAGAGACACATGTGGTTTGACAAACAATAAACTATGATTTGATCCTTCATTACAATATTGCTGGTAAATATTTTATAAATGCACAAGAAATTCATGCCAAAATGCGAAATAAATACCCCAGCCCCAAAGGGAATCGAATTTATCAGCAAAATTTAGAATAGTTCTTTTTAAACAACCAGGCCGGTGGATTATTAGGGCAACGATTTGGAGTAAGACTCACGAAATATAATTGACAAAGGATCTGCTGGAAGTTGTATTGTCAGTCTTTTGTCCAGGATATTACCTTTTCAATAGGAGGTCTTACTCCAAAGCCTTGCCGATATCAGTCCGTGCATTTGATATGCAACAACTTGGACTATTTGGTTGGCTTCGGCATAAGTCATCAGCCGACAAATACTTTCCGATACATAGAAATGACGGGTGGTATACTAGGAATCATTGTGTTGTAATGACATAAAATAGCGACAAAAAGCTTACCAGAAAAACGGCAAAAAATCGCATCGTCCATCTGTACAAGTTGGGGAGCCGCCATGTTCAATCTTCTGCTAGACTGCCGTAACTCGTGGAAGTGGAACCCGACTACAGAAGCAAGGCCCATTGAAATGCATTGCAATGGGGAACTCCATTATTTAAATGGTGTCCAAACAGGAAGTCAAAATTTCGTCGGGAACCACAGTAAACCCTATTGGAAATCACGTGAATCGTGGGTTCCCCATATGACAATTATTTGGCGGGAGATTTCACGTTGCATTCGTAGACCTCCATCTGATCGACGGAGGTAAAAAAAGTGTGAACATGAACCGTGCAAAGCACAGAGAACTCCTCTGACTTGGAGGTAATTGAATAGGGTCCTGCTGGATGAAGAAACGTTTGATGGCAACAAGCAACTGGTGACAAATTGAAAGCTTAACCTAGTGATCTGGAGAACATGCATATGCGATACAAGTTGGGTTCTTCAGTATATATGGTAGTAACAAGTTACCGAGTTTGACCACTAGTTTGACCTAGTGACCCCCACCCCCAAAAAGAAAAAAAATGTAATGAACAGATGTACGTACATGATGACAATACCCCCAGCAACGCTTGAGGCACAAAGTGTCTCCCTCCCATTAAGTTGGCAAATAAAGTAAGCACCCCCCCCCCTAATTGGACCAGTAAGAAAAGTAAGCAACCTCCTACCGAACCACAAGAGAAAACTTCTTCCCCCTTTAAATGCACCAGACCCCCCCCACCCCCACCCGCCGATAAATTTTGAACAGTCCCTAATCTGTCTGCGACATCGGTCTGGTGATAGTGTAATGGACGATAGTGAGTGTGAAACCTCATCGGACACCACGCTTCATCAGCTCCTTTTGTAAACATAGTGAAAGCAATAGCTTAGATCGATGCCAAGGAATATATATGCTGGTGAGAAAGTGACAATTTAACGCAGTTAATCCTCGCTATCTTTGGCCTGCAGAATACTGATATTAGAAAGCTAACTTCCATTGAAATATGACTTCAACACAGGAAATGGGTCTGACATATAAATTGATCGCCTCGTTTGGATGTATCAATTTGAAGCCTGTGAAGAATTTTCGTTGGGGAAGTAGACGTGTCCCTCTGCTGAATGAGTTCAGGGGAGATCACAACCAAGATGAGAGGAGGTATAGCAACATATAGCAACCAGTCTGTTGCCGGAGAAAAAGTTTGCTTCGGAAGTAACACCTCAAAATAGCAATAAAATAACAAAATATTATGAATTCATTTGTTTCAGCGGATATTCGAAGTAGAATAAACGATGAACTGAGCTTTTCTTCCTAAATGCAGACTGAGATCTCGGTAATGTCGAGCCATACAGTTTGACGTATATTTCACTGAACCTCTCGACTTGCCTACATCCTACGATTGAAGACGAAGGGCTGAGTAGTATGAGCGTCTGCCCTATTTGGTTAGGCGATTGGTCGTATAGACAATCTGAATTCGATACTCTTCGGTTTTACCTAACAAACTTTTGCTATTTCCATCTTTCCAGTTAGCTAAACCGTAAGACGCCGCTGAAGATATTTCCTTATTACTTATTCCCGTTTCGACATTCTAAATCGCGCTGTGTGAAAGTAGTAACCTTCATGAAAACCGATGTATTTCGACAACCATTATGTCTTTCGTAACACGAATGAGACCATGTTTTCTCCAATAAATTTTCTTTGCTGTGAATATAAATTTGAGAAGAATACTTCAAAATATGTGCTATTAAGGACATTTGTAATGGGTTGTAGTAAAATCTGTGTACATTTCACAATATTTTGCTAGCCACTTTTAGATTGGTCTACATATCTTCCTAATACATTTATCTATCTTTCTGACCCATTTTTGGGTGTCTGAATTGGAGCTGCCATAGCCTCCCACACAGCGCTAAATGGGTATTATCTGGATATTTTTAGCATTTACACCGACTCTATTTGTTGCTCTCAATCACCCAGAAATCGAATTTGTGCCACTTTTGGAGTGGTCTACATATCTGCCTAATACATTTATCTATCTTTCTGACCCATTTTGGGGTGTTTAAATTGGAGCTGCCATACCCTCCGAGACAGCGCTAAATGGGTATTATCTCGATATTTTTATAGTTTACACCGACTCTATTTGTTGCTCCCAATCACCCAGAAATCGAATTTGTGCCACTTTTAGGGTGGTTTACCTATCTTCCTAATACATATATTTATCTTTCTGACTCGTTTTGAGGTGTTTAAATTGGAGCTGCCATACCCTCCGAGACAGCCCTAAATGGGTATTATCTGGATATTTTTAGCATTTATACCGACTCTATTTGTTGCTCTCAATCACCCAGAAATCGAATTTGTGCCACTTTTGGAGTGGTCTACATCTCTGCCTAATACATTTATCTATCTTTCTGACCCATATTTGGGTGTTTAGATTAGAGCTGCCATACCCTCCGAGACAGCGCTAAATGGGTTTTATCTCGATATTTTTATAGTTTACACCGACTCTATTTCTTGCTCCCAATCACCCAGAAATCGAATTTGTGCCACTTTTAGAGTGGTCTAAATATCTTCCTAATACATTTATCTATCTTTCTGACTCGTTTTGGGGTGTTTAAATTGCAGCTGCCATACCCTCCGAGACAGCGCTAAATGGGTATTATCTGGATATTTTTAGCATTTACACCGACTCTATTTGTTGCTCCCAATCACCCAGAAATCGAATTTATGCCACTTTTAGAGTGGTCTAGATATCTGCCCAATACATTTATCTATCTTTCTGACCCATTTTTGGGTGTTTAAATTGGAGCTGCCATACCCTCCGAGACAGCGCTAAATGGGTATTATCTGGATATTTTTAGCATTTTCACCGACTCTATTTGTTGCTCCCAATCATCCACAAATCGAATTTGTACCACTTTTAGAGTGGTCTACCTATCTTTCTAATACATTTATCTATCTTTCTGACTCATTTTTGGGTGTTTAAATTGGAGCTGCCATAACCTCCCAGACAGCGCTAAATGGGTATTATCTGGATATTTTTATAATTTACACCAACTCTATTTGCTGCTCCCATTCACCCAGAAATCGAATTTGTGCCACTTTTAGAGTGGTCTAAATATCTTCCTAGTACATATATCTATCTTTCTGACTCATTTTTGGGTGTTTAAATTGGACCTCGCATACCCTCCCAGACAGCACTAAATGGGTATTATCTCGATATGGTCAACTTACACCGACTGTATTTGTTGCTCCCAATCACCCAGAAATCGAATTTGTGCCACTTTTAGAATGGTCTAGATATCTTCCTAAAACATTTATCTGTCTTTCTGACCCATTTTTGGGTGTTTAAATTGCAGCTGCCATACCCTCCGAGACTGCGCTAAATGGGTATTATCTCGATACGGTCAATTTACACCGACTTTATTTGTTGCTCCCAATCACCCAGAAATCGGATTTGTGCCATTTTTAGAGTGGTCTCGATATCTGCCTAATACATTTATCTACCTTTCTGACTCATTTTTGGGTGTTTAAATTGGAGCTGCCATACCCTCTCAGACAGCGCTAAATGGGTATTAGCTGGATATTTTTATAATTTACACTGACTCTATTTGTTGCTCCCAATCACCCAGAAATCGAATTTGTGCCACTTTTAGAGTGGTCTACCTATCTTCCTAATACATTTATCTGTCTTTCTGACCCATTTTTGGATGTTTAAATTGGAGCTGCCCTCCGGTGCGCTAAATGGGTATTATCTCGATACGGTCAATTTACACCGACTTTTATTTGTTGCTCCCAATCACCAGAAATCGGATTTGTGCCATTTTTAAGAGTGGTCTCGATATCTGCCTAATACATTTCTACCTTTCTGACTGTTTTTGGGTGTTTAAATTGGAGCTGCCATACCCTCTCAGACACAGCGCTAAATGGGTATTAGCTGGATATTTTTACAATTTACTGACTCTATTTGTTGCTCCCAATCACCCAGAAATCGAATTTGTGCCACTTTTAGAGTGGTCTAGATCTTCCTAATACATTTACTTACTTATCTTTCTGACCCATTTTTGGGTGTTTAAATTGGGCTGCCACATTACCTCCCAGACAGCACCAAATGGGTATTATCTCGATACCAGGTCAGAGTTTGCAAGGCTTCCATTTGTTGCTCCCAATCAGAAATCAATTTGTGCCACTTTTGAGTGGTCTAGATATCTACTTGTGCATTTTATCTAATAACACATTGTTTGGGTGTTTAAATGGAGCTGCCATACCCGCCAGACGGCGCTAAATGGGTATTATCTGGATATTTTTAGCATTTCACCGACTCTATTTGTTGCTCCCAATCATCCACAAATCCAATTTATACCACTTTTTTTGGTGATCACACTATCTTTCTAATACATTTATCCTATGTTCTGACTCATTTTGGGTGTTTAAATTGGAGCAGCCATACCCTACCGAACCAGCGCTAAATGGGCATTATCTGGATATATTTTATAATTTACAAACTCTGTTGTTGCTCCCAATCACTCAGAAATCTGAAATACACACACCACCTTTAGAGTGGTCTACTAGCCATTTATCTATCTTTGTGACCCATTTTTGGAGCTGCCATACCCTCCCACACGGTTCAATGGATATTATCGTTATTTTTATATTTGAACCGACTCTATTTGTTGCTCCCAATCACCCAGAAATCGAATTTGTGCCATTTTTAGAGTGGTCTACTTATCTTCCCAATACATTTATCTATCTTTCGGACTCATTTTTGGGTGTTTAAATTGGAGCTGCCATACCCTCCTAGACAGCGCTAAGTGGATATTATCTGGATATTTTTATAATTTACACCGACTGTATTTGTTGCTCCCAATCACCCAGAAATCGAATTTGTGCCACTTTTAGAATGGTCTAGATATCTTCCTAGAACATTTATCTGTCTTTCTGACCCATTTTTGGGTGTTTAAATTGGAGCTGCCATGCCCTCCGAGATTGCGCTAAATGGGTATTATCTCGATACGGTCAATTTACACCGACTTTATTTGTTGCTCCCAATCACCCAGAAATCGGATTTGTGCCATTTTTAGAGTGGTCTCGATATCTGCCTAATACATTTATCTACCTTTCTGACTCATTTTTGGGTGTTTAAATTGGAGCTGCCATACCCTCTCAGACAGCGCTAAATGGGTATTAGCTGGATATTTTTACAATTTACACTGACTCTATTTGTTGCTCCCAATCACCCAGAAATCGAATTTGTGCCACTTTTAGAGTGGTCTACCTATCTTCCTAATACATTTATATATCTTTCTGACCCATTTTTGGGTGTTTAAATTGGAGCTGCCATGCCCTCCCAGACAGCACTAAATGGGTATTATCTCGATACGGTCAATTTACACCGACTCCATTTGTTGCTCCCAATCAACCAGAAATCGAATTTGTGCCACTTTTAGAGTGGTCTAGATATCTGCCCAATACATTTATCTATCTTTCTGACCCATTTTTGGGTGTTTAAATTGGAGCTGCCATACCCTCCGAGACAGCGCTAAATGGGTATTATCTGGATATTTTTAGCATTTTCACCGACTCTATTTGTTGCTCCCAATCATCCACAAATCGAATTTGTACCACTTTTAGAGTGGTCTACCTATCTTTCTAATACATTTATCTATATTTCTGACTCATTTTTGGGTGTTTAAATTGGAGCTGCCATACCCTACCAGACAGCGCTAAATGGGTATTATCTGGATATTTTTATAATTTACACCGACTCTATTTGTTGCTCCCAATCACTCAGAAATCAAATATCTACCACCTTTAGAGTGGTCTACATATCTGCCTAGTACATTTATCTATCTTTGTGACCCATTTTTGGAGCTGCCATACCCTCCCACACAGCTCTAAATGGATATTATCTGTTTATTTTTATAATTTGAACCGACTCTATTTGTTGCTCCCAATGACCCAGAAATCGAATTTGTGATACTTTTAGAGTGGTCTACATATCTTCCTAATACATTTATCTATCTTCTTGACTCATTTTTGGGTGTTTAAATTGAAACTGCCATACCCTCCTAGACAGCGCTAAATGGATATTATCTGGATATTTTTATAATTTACACCGACTCTATTTGTTTCTCCCAATCATCCGGAAATCGAATTTGTGCCACTTGTAGAGAGTTCTAGATATCTTTCTAATACATATATCTATCTTTCTCACCCATTTTTGGGTGTTTAAATTGGAGCTGCCATACCCTCACAGACAGCGCTAAATGGGTATTATCTGGATATTTTTATAATTTACACCGACTCTATTTGTTACTCCCAATTACCCAGAAATCGAATTTATGACATTTTTAGAATGGTCTAGGTATCTTCCTAATACATTTATCTGTCTTTCTGACCCATTTTTGGGTGTTTAAATTGGATCTGCCATACCCTCCGAGACTGCGCTAAATGGGTATTATCTCGATACGGTCAATTTACACCGACTCTATTTGTTGCTCCCAATTACCCAGAAATCGAATTTGTGCCACTTTTAGAGTGGTCTACATATCTGACTAATACGTTTATCTATCTTTCTGACTCATTTTTTGGTTTGTAAATTGGAGCTGCCATACCCTCCCAGACAGCGCTAAATGGGTATTATCTAGATATTTTTATAATTTACACCGACTATATTTGTGGGTGTGTGATTTTGTTGTTGTCGTTATTGTCTACTACTGAATAAACATGCAAAATAATCAGTCAAGGAACACACTTTACTTAAATCAATTTGTATATATTTAAGTTGTGTTTATGAAATACCCTATTTCTCGTAATTTTTCGAACAGCATTTTTAGACTTTGATAGTAATAATAGCCTGAGTATGAGGATGCTATTTATCTTGTGTGCATATGCAATAAGATACATGTTTTCGAGGGTTGGGGTGGGAGTTCAAATATAGTCAATTCTTTTTCGCATTGGCCTGGCTATTCGGGGTTACATTGCATACTATCAAGTAGTCCATCGGCACGTGATCTTCATAGACAAGAAATAGTCCCTTGCCTATATAAAGCCTGTTTCCCTCTAACACACCATCTTTTCAAATTAGTCCGCCTGTTGGAAGTAGTCCAGGGAGGGCAGACTATGTCAACGTTCATTTAGAACCCTATTTATCCCAGACAGGGTGGGATGTGACCCCTCAAGGCCGAAAGGCCTTGTAATGCTAACAGAATCCCTCTCATCCTGCACATCAGAAATGCTGGTATGAGAGGGGGGATTTTGTGCAACTGAGGCTCTGTCTGGTCAAATCGTCATATTTTTGTCCCGGTCAACTTCAACAAAAAATAATTTGGTCCGGCTGATCAATGCGACAAAAAAAGTATTGTCCCATGCGGAGAAGCGATTTAAAAAATGTTGCCATAAATTAACCGGTCTCGCACCCCTGATAATTTTTGTCCATCACCAGTATATACAAAAACCACGCCGACAGGCGCATGCCCGTTCGGAGTAATAGTCGCACTGTCGTTGCTGCGAGGATTTTTTGAAATTATTGAAATGTGGCCTCAACATTTTGTCAGAAACCATGGCAAGCCCTACTGGAAATCACATGAGTGACAGGCGTAGGTTCCCCATATGACAAATTGCAGGAGATTTCACGATGCGTTCCTAGACCTACGTCTGATCTAAGAGGTAATAGAAAGTTCATCATCTTTATCATAAACAACATACAATTAATAATACTATCAGAAATTATGTTTATTCCATCAATGTATTACAGACAATATGACTAAATCATGGTAACAGATATTCAAGGGAATATATGTCTACACTAAACCGAAGGAGATCCATGATGGTTATTATATTATGCTGTAAAAATCCACTTGCTCATCTCCATTATGTTGCTGATTATGAAAATAAATGAAATTATGAAAATAAATTCAGTATGATTGCACATTGTCCTCAAATTAGAAAATATCTCCAGCAGTTAAAGTTAAGCCAATCATAACAATACATGTACCTATTCTTTGTGTTATTCTGTATGCTTCATTTTGCATGTATTTTATACATGTATATATACCAGAAGTGGAATTAAATTTTAAATAATATAATTAAAATATGTTTGTCTTTTACCTCTACTCAGGAAATGAAGTCTTTGTTTCTTGTAGCTAAATCATTTTAGACACATTCAAGTCTTCACCTGGTCAAGGGAGATAATTTTGCAAAAATTTGTTTTATAGATCTACACTGGTGCAGACCAGAAGCATAAACTCACAGCTCCTTGCCTAAACTTGAATAATCTTATCCATTCAAATATTCCAAGCTGGAGCTGCTACCACTCAAAACTGGCTGGCAGATATTATATGACCTTTGATGATATTGTGGAGCATGCTGCAGGACTTCAACTTCCATGGATCTGATATTATCCATGCACACAATCCCATTCTACTTGATACTGTTGCCATAGCACAGATAAAATAGGTCCCTTCATTTATCTGTTGTAGATCCAGGAGCTATTGTGAGCTGCAGGTTTTGTAAAAGTTAGATCCAATTATTCTGAGTGAAGGAATGAAGTCTGGCATGGTTGTTTTAAGTTAGAATTTGGCATCCTTGGAAATGTCTGACCGATTGACACATGTATCACCCTGCATGTGGTCATTACATGCGTAATGTTTATTTCGTGAGGAATCAGCTGATATCCAATGACGGAAGGGGGAGGGTGTGGTTTGCACAGTACTATGCGGCCAATCACTGGCTCTGATTTTCACCACCTCTGTCATACCACACCTTTCTGATACAGCTGAACCAATCGATAGTCTGTATTGGTACTTCCAAGTTCATTCAGTACATCCATTGTGTAACAGTCCTGTTGCGTCTTATATCAGAAGTGCTGAATCCATGACCTGCATGTTGGAATCAATTGTATACATTTAATATCAAAACTCAGTTTACTAAAAATGTTTATGGCCTTCATTATATATATTTCATTATTTCATCATACACACGGTGTAATCCATTATACCAGTTCTCACAGCATACGTGCACTCAATAGTATTGGGACCTGAGGTATCCTTACTCGAGGTAATTTGAGAATAGATTCAAGAATAATTTTTATTCAGTGTATTGAAACGTTAATTGACATGTATGCTGCTGGGAGGTGAACCTTTGAAATGAGAATTGCAGGCCTGCAAGTGGCTCACACTGGAAATATAGGAGGAAATTGCAAAAATATAGGAGAAATATAGAAATTTTCATAATAAAATATAGGAAAATATAGGAAAGTATAGGAAATAAAGGAATGTAAGACAGGTCTGTACTGCATTGTGTGTTCTGAACTTGGTAGTTTTCTGGTGTTTAATTGAATGACTTTCACTGAATGTGGTCCTAGTGGTGGTCTTTCAGGCGACCGGTTTGGTTGTTTGATTCAGCATAGAGGAAAAAAAATATTCTGAAATGTATTTCCTCATGTCAGTTTGACTCATTACAGAGCATTGATGAAAGTTTTCATGACAAAAAGTCAAAATATAGGAAATATAGGAGGTTTTCATTGAGGAAAATCAAAAATATAGGAAATTAGGAGGCACTCGAAGGCCTGGAATTGGGATCGACAGAGACACATGTGGTTTGACAAACAATAAACTATGATTTGATCCTTCATTACAATAATGCTGGTAAATATTTTATAAATGCACAAGAAATTCATGCCAAAAGGCGAAATAAATAGCCCCCCCCCCCCCCCAGTCCCAAAGGGAATCGAATTTATCAGCAAAATTTAGAATAGTTCTTTTTAAACAACCAGGCCGGTGGATTATCAGGGCAACGATTTGGTGTAAGACTCACGAAATATAATTGACAAAGGATCTGCTGGAAGTTGTATTGTCAGTCTTTTGTCCAGGATATTACCTTTTCAATAGGAGGTCTTACAGCAAAGCCTTGCCGATATCAGTCCGTGCATTTGATATGCAACAACTTGGACTATTTGGTTGGCTTCGGCATAAGTCATCAGCCGACAAATACTTTCCGATATATAGATATATTCCGATATATGACATAAAATAGCGACAAAAAACTTACCAGAAAAACGGCAAAAAATCGCATCGTCCATCTGTACAAGCCGCCATGTTCAATCTTCTGCTAGACTGCCGTAACTCGTGGAAGTGGAACCCGACTACAGAAGCAAGGTCCATTGAAATGCATTGCAATGGGGAACCCCATTATTTCAATTGTGTCCAAACAGGAAGTCAAAATTTCGTCGGGAACCACAGCAAACCCTATTGGAAATCACATGAATCGTGGGTTCCCCATATGACAATTATTTGGCGGGAGATTTCACGTTGCATTCCTCGACCTCCGTCTGATCGACGGAGGTAAAAAATGAAAAGTTATGATTCGTAACGTTTGAAGTTTTCGTAAGTAGATTAAAGTGGCAAAATAGCCTGTTAGAGTTGTTCGTATGTCGTGATGTAGTGGATACGCACGTTGGATCACAAGCGCCTCGAAATTTTCTTTTACCGAGTTCGAATGCCAGGAGGGCAACATGTGTGACGTCGACAAGTTATTTCAATCTTTCTCATTTTTTGTAAAAAAAAAATGCATTCAGTATATCTGAAATAAGAATTTAGGCTATCATTTTGAAAGAATTAAAAGTCAAATAAATATTGTTTACCGATGACACGATATCATGTGGACATTACGGGCTACTCAAACGTTGAAGTCGAACGATCAGTCGCTACCTGTTACAACAGCACAATATTCGCCTAAATTGTGTATTTATTCTCCAATATGTGCATGTAAAATCGACTCCAACGTGATGAAATAATAACGCCTTGGTACCGAACATATGTGAAACTATCATGGTTTACCGTAACATTCAGTCCGTTGATTGACAGTTGCCGCCGACGACAAGTTGTACATCGCATTGTGATTGACAGATGGAGAAAAGAAATGTACATTCCTATGAGTCGGCTGGCTGTGGGCAAAAACCCCGCCGTACAATACCATATCCTTTGGTACACAGGTTCCCCTTGGGGTCTAGTTGTGCAAGACACCTTTTCTGGTTCGATTCGAAAATACAATATGGCCACCAGGCAGCCATCTTGGATTTTCCCATGAAACCTTTTTATCGCGATTTCTCAGGAACTGCTGCATGGATCTTTCTCAAATTTGGTACACAGGTTCCCCTTGGGGTCTAGTTGTGCAAGATACCTTTTCTGGTCCGATTCGAAAATCCAATATGGCCACCCAGGCAGTCATCTTGGATTTCCCCATGAAACATTGTTATCGTCATTTCTCAGGAAGTACTGCATCGATCTTTCTCAAATTTGGTACACAGGTTCCCCTTGGGGTTTAGTTGTGCAAGATATCTTTTCTGGCCCGATTTGAAAATCCAATATGGCCATCAGGCAGCCATCTTTGATTTCCCCATGAAACTTTGTTATCGTCATTTCTCAGGAAGTACTACATGGATCTTTCTCAAATTGGTACACAGGTTCACCTTAGGGTCTAGTTGTGCAAAATACCTTTTCGATCCGTATTGAAAATCCAATATGGCCACCAGGCGGCCATCTTAGATTTCCCCATGAAACTTTGTTATCGTCATTTCTCAGGAAGTACTACATGGATCTTTCTCAAATTGGTACACAGGTTCGCCTTAGGGTCTAGTTGTGCAAAATATCTTTTCGATCCGTATTGAAAATCCAATATATCCACCAGGCGGCCATCTTAGATTTCCCAATGGAAACAGGGAGCGAAATAAGCATATGCTTATAAGGACGTCTCCCCAGTACACAGTATATTCGTACAAATAAAGATTGCAATAAAGCAGATTATTTACATATAAATAAGGTAATGGCGTTTAACGTGAATATCAGAATAGAAAAATTATCAAAAGTATTGAAATTAATTAATGTACAGAAACTATGGTTGAGAAAAACATCTGCGTGCTATGCGCAAGTGATCAAGTCTGGCTGGCCGCAAAAGAAATAGGGTTTCTTGTATTTGAAGTGATTATGACAGCGCAAATAAAATCAGGCAAAACGTTTAGAGAAAGCAACAAATTTTTCTAATGAACCGAGAATACTATTATTTGTTTCGATGTTCTGCTCGGAGTCGCCTAGCAGCAGAAATAAAGCGTGTGGCACGCGCGAAAACTGATAATTTTTTTCGAGGTCACTTAAAAGTGAAACTCTCTGCTCCCGGAATAAAGGACAATGAAAAAAGAAATGTTCAACGATTTCGTCTGCATTTCTACAATTGCATAAAGCGGAATTGGACAAGAAGTTATCGAACAAGTGGGTTTTTCAATTGCTATAACCATTTCGCAGGCGACATAAGATAATGTTTTCTTTTCGAGAACAAACGTAATACTAAGGCGGAGGGTGGGGTATGCGTGTCATGTTTTGCAATATACTTTTAAATATCGCTAATGTTGGGGAGCTTATTATTGGGGTAGGCGGTGATTTCCAATCACGAAGAGTGCTCGGGAAAAAGGATCTCTGGAATAACTGTGTTCGGCACCCATATGGGGTAAATAAATTTGCATTACGAATATTATAGGGGTTTCGTTCATTTGCCATAACAGGAAGATGTGCAATCAGAGAAGCTGGTGCCATACCATTTACAATACGATAAAACATTTCCAGTCTGTGCTTCCTTCGTGTCATTGACAGAGGCTTAAATCCAGCTTCCTCATATAATGATTCGGTACTAGCACTACATGCTATTCCTGTTATAGTTCGAAGTGCGTCTTTTTGTATATTTTCATGTGTAATAGCAGATGTTTGACTAAGATTGTCCCAAACGACGTCGGCATATTCAAAGCTCGGCCTTAGAAAACTTTTGTACATAATTTCCAGACATTTGCGATTTAGTATATATTTTAAACCCTTAAATGTTGACAGTCGTTTCTGAGCTTTGTACATGAGGTCTTCAATATGGTCATTCCAGTTGGCCTTATTATTTAATATCACACCAAGGTGCTTATGATTCGCTGATTCTTGAAAGGTTGAATTTTGAAAATATAATAGAATGGAGGGCGGTAACTGTCGCAATGATGCTACGGTAATTCCTCTTATAAATCGATAACCCTATCGGAAATCGATCACCCTCGATTTTTGGAGAAAAATACGATCGGAAGTTGTAATAATTCAATCACCCCCCGATTTTCAGTCAATCACGTTTGTAAAAAAAGTTCACAAGTGAAACTCAAGTTGGACTAGACAAGGGGGAATCTCAATTAGAGACCACTGTTTCAGGGAAGCTGAATTTCAATCAAGACGAAAAGTGA
The DNA here is from genome assembly GCA_036873755.1 of Hanleya hanleyi. Classification (NCBI taxonomy): domain Eukaryota; kingdom Metazoa; phylum Mollusca; class Polyplacophora; order Lepidopleurida; family Hanleyidae; genus Hanleya; species Hanleya hanleyi. The sequence continues at coordinate 21,568 of JAVTVY010021035.1, read as the reverse complement.
ATTTAAGCCAATTAAAATTGAATGTGATTTGCATAAATTACGGATCGTTGCTGTTTTCTTACTATTTAATGCGTGGTTGACGAAGAATCTCACGCAGACACAGAGATAAACAACCCACCATTTTGCAAGAGTCCAGCGAGACTTCCATGAGAAGAAACAACATGTAATTCAGGGAATCATTTTCACTACATTGGTTAAGCTGTTAACGAGGGTGCCCGAGAACAGGATAGTCACCCTTGACCTTCCCGTTGCCGAGATACAGTGGACGGGACAAACCCACGATCTTGAACACGTGCGTTGAACACTGTCTGCCATACGTTTCGCCATGCAGTTTTGACGGAGGACTATACCAATGATTCCAACTGGCTACTTGATATGACTACTTAAAATTAACAATTGAAAATTAATTAACTGGTTGAAAATAAATAATCACACCCAACTTGAGTATAATTTGAAACAAATCACTTGTACTGTCCCGGACACAGTTATCACAAGTGGCAGTATCGGAAACTGAGCGCTCGATTATTCAAACTTACATTTCTCCGATTTCCGCGAATCACAGCTTTCACTCAGTTGCAATAAATCGATCGCCTCTCATTTTTAATACCTCAAATATCACTCCCGGCGATAGATGTATTAGGGGAATTACCGTAGGAGTGAAACAGTTTTAAATGAGTTGAAGTCCACCAGCCATGTTTTTGCCCATTCAGTAATTTTTTCCAAGTCCCGGTTGATAGAATCAAGCTGTGAATACAAGTCATCGAAAATAATATATAAACACGTGTCATCTGCGAAAAGGCGTATATTGTTAACGATCTTAGCGGGTAAGTCGTTAATAAATAAGAGAAATAAAAGGGGACCAAGAACTGAACCATGTGGTACGCCCGCATGGAGGTGTAAAATTGTAGATTTCTTGCCGTGAATCACGACTCGCTGGCAGCGGCCCATAAGGTAACTTTCAAACAAGGTCAAAAGACTACCGCAAATGCCAAATTGTTTTAACTTGTGAATGAGGCCTTTATGCCAAACTCTATCGAAGGCCTTGCATATATCGAAAAATAAGAAAAGTACTTCCTTCTGCTCATCAAGTGCTTTGTTCAAATCGAAATAAATATCTAACAGTTGAGTAACGGTGGATTATGAATGGAGGAAACCGAATTGGCATGGAGTTATTTCATGTCTTAAGTTATTATATATATATATATATATTTAAATACGACTCTTTCCATCACTTTGCTAAGACAACTTAAAAGTGATATTGGACGATAATTGCTAGATATTTGACGTTCGCCTTTTTATATAGCGGTGTAACATTAGCAAGTTTCCAATCGGTCGGAAATTTAGAGCTTTTCAACGATTGGTTAAAAACACGGGCAAGTATTGGTGACAATACAATCCTTTATTCGAACAAGCATTTCGGGCTTATTTTATCTGGTCCTATAGCTTTCGTGGTGTCCAGGTTAGAAAATATATCAAATACATCGGTATAGGGGTAATAATAAATGAGTCTAAAGAATTAGCGGTGTACATGGACAAAGGAGGCAATTGAACATTCGAATCATCAATACTAGCAATACTTGTAAAAAATGAATTTAAAATTTCAGCTTTTTCCTCACTCACATGGTCAAAAGAACCATCATTTCTCTCAAGCGGTGAAATTTCGCTGAAGTTGACATTGCCGTCCTTCAAAAACGATTTGCTCAAGGTCAATACGTGGGTTTTCATGAGAATGTTCGGCAATCTTCAGGGGCGAGAGGGGCCCCTAGTGGACCGATTGGGTCGAGTGAGATGTCAAAGTGAAGCGCGCTTCCAGGGTCATTCAGTCATGGGTGGATGTATGTAAATTTAGGATTTGTCCCGAAAATATAAAAAGCGGAACACGGGCTTTACCCCTACAATAGAGGAAAACTCCTATCAGCCCTATCCAAAAGGGCTAAAATCGGTCCCCGGGCTTATCGGGGTCTGCCTATCAAGTCATGGGTGGCTGTATGTAAAATTAGGATTTGTCCCGAAAACATAAAAAGCGGAACACGGACTTTACCCCTAAACTAGGGGAAAACCCCTATCAAGGGTGTATATTGACTCCCATTGACCTTTGACCTCCAGTATAGAGTTCGTATACTCACTATCATTGACCTTTGACCTAAAAAAACTTTGCATATCGTGACCTTTGACAGCCAATCAGAAGCGAGTATTTTGACCTCGTCTGACTGTATGGAATGCATGTACTGACTTGGTTCTGGGGTTTCTCCATCACGGGGAGTGCGCAGGTGTATGACGTCACTTCCGGTCTTCGTGAATCGGGCGTGACCTGGGTATATGGGATGCATGTACTGACTTGGTTCTGGGTTTTTTCTATCACGGGGAGGTCACGTGATCAGTTCAAGGTCATATCCAGTATAGAGTGCGTATATTCACTACCATTGACCTTTGACCTAAAAAAATTGCATATCGTGACCTTTGACAGCCAATCAGTAGCGAGTATTTTGACCTCGTCTGACTGTACGGAATGCATGTACTGACTTGGTTCTGGGGGTTTTCCATCACGGTTGTGCGCAGGTGTGGGGTATGACGTCACTTCCGGTCTGCGTGAATCGGGCGTGACCTGGGTATGGGATGCATGTACTCACTTGGTTCTGGGTTTTTCCCATCACGGAGAGGTGACGTGATCACACTAGTTCAAGGTCATTTGAATGATAGGAATGCATGTACTGACCTGCTCATTCATCCGTGGACTTGTTTACATCCGGGTCATTCATTGTGGTGGGTTCTGCGCAAGTGTGTGACGTCACTTCCGGTTTCACTAAAACTAACTCCAAACACAGAAGAGTTCCAATTTTCCCTTAGACGTAGGGTACGGATTTTTCATCCGGGTTTCCCCCGGCCCGGCCCGGCCGCAGCGCGCGGGTTATCCGGCTGCACGCCTGCGCGGCATCACCGGAAGTGCGCAAGTCACGTGGTTTGGTGGCGCCCCTGGTGGATGGCAATGTCCGGTCATCTCCGGCAATGCCCGGCCCTCTTCGAGACAGTAGATAGCCTTTATCCATCCTTCCGAAGCATCCATGTATAGAGGAGGGTCTCCGACAATATTACCATCTATTTATCCATGTTAAATGGCCAGTGGGGAACCCTCAGTTTTTCGCAGAACCGTATTGGCACGAAAAAATGCATGAAACCATGGAACTTTTTGTAATAAATTTAACCTATAGGTGTTGGACCAGTCTCCACTCGCCGTCTTTCTCGTCTTTACCCACACCTCGAACCTCTACAATGAATGTCCAGAAAACAAAGCAAGAGCACTGCAGTAAAATAGAGGTAATGGCACGAAAAAATACATGAAACCATGGAACTTATAGTAATAAACTTAATCTATAGGTGTTGGACGAGTCTCCACTCGTCGTCTTCCTGGTCTTTACCCGCACCTCGAACCTCTATAATTATTTTCACTCCACTTGTTGCTCTTGTAACTTGTAACTCGTCGTCAAACTTTTTGTGCTGGATTCGGTTCAGGTGGTCATGTTACTAGGCTAACAGTCTAGCCGGATAACCAATGGCATCGTCGCCTGCCTCCGCTTCATCGCTGGGTTTGGTAATTTGTTCGTTGGGTTCTGCCGCCGCTTCACTCAGGGCACGAGCCTAGCCCAACTGAACAGCTGACCGCTAGTCCGGTGTAAACAGCTGGTCCACGATACGCACCACTTTCTCGAAGGCTGTCCACAAATCGGGGTGTAGGGTGAAGCCTCGCGTAGGGTCTTGGTAACGACCCAGGCGTGGGAAGAAGGGTCCACGGTGTACGTAGATGGCATTGTCTATGTAGATGAGGTTTCCGTCGAGCTCACCGCTCAATACCCGCTTAAATTTGGTCCAGCCGTCACGGTGTTGCGTAACCGTATTCGATACGGTCTCAGCGCGCGACCAGCAAACATCTCCACAGTCTTCAACGATGGTGACTTTATCTTCATAGACGTGTAACCCCACCCGAGGTGTAAGAGGAAGGATGGCTCGTAGGACTGGTGACATGGTTGACCCAATGACGAAGGGTGAATGACACACACTCTGAGTGTCTCTCGTATTTATGGTCAGGTCCCTCGGTGACATGGTTGACGCAATGGTGGTGGTGGTGGGTACAACAACAACGTCGGTGGCCGTTGTCGATGGGCGTTCGCTGTGAGTGATGAAATCCGGTGGGTTCTGAGACGTAGTTGGTGTACTTGGTGTAGAGCTCGATGTGGCTTGTAGACGTGGTGTGGTGGTGATGACTGGGCTCGTTTCGATCACGTGGTTGACTGGTGTAGAGAAGGTATGTAGACTGGATTGACTGCCACTCACAGGTGGAGTTCTAAGTTGGTTAAGTAGAGTGCTGAGATAGGCTACGTCGTAAAACACTCCTCTGTATAACACACTCAGCAGGATTAGCACTATGACCACAAAGCCCACTTGCGCAGCTGCTGTTGGTCCATAGCGTCGTGTTCATGGTCGAACGTGGAATGAGGGATGACGGTAGTGGTGCCTGGTTTTATAGTCGTTTCACCTGGTTGGCCGCGACACAGGAATTGGGGGAACTGGACCAGGCTTGCCATTTCACGAAATGAAACAGTTTGCCACGGCGCCGCTCGGTTTTCAAAATCTGCTCCACCGTGTATTAGTCTTGCTTTGTTTTTACGACAGGCTGTAATTTCGTCTCGTAAAACGTTCCTAGCCACGGTTCCCCTTGCAGATCTTCCAGTTCATAGACTCGCTGCTGTTGGGGTAGGCGGCGTTTAATCAGGAAGTGCTCATCGCTCCAGTTGGGCAAGTAACTTTTCTCAAATTGACCTTTGACTTCACTGATCCGTACAGGGTCTCTGACCCTGAACACCTCCTTCGGCGTTCGCTGCCATTGCCTGGGGTACAAGACACGCCGAATCTGGGCTTCATTGCGTTGGGTCACGCGAATGGGGGCTCTCTCTATGCTCCGGTGATAGGCTCGATTGTAACCAGTCAAGTTTCCGGAGAACATCGATGTACCGCCTAGTATTCTTATAGGTGAAATATTTATACATGCGGCCTTTGAATGTCCTGTTGAACCTTTCTACAACGGAAGCCTTGGTCTCGTTACGTATGGAAGAAAAACACCTTCTGGGCTTTCAGGAACTGTTGAAACGGTCTGAATTCCGTGCCTTCGTCGGTTTGCAAAGGGTTTGCGCTCGGTCGTGAAGATGTCCTTGAACGCCGCTATGAGATTCACCTCATACCACACGTCATTGGCTCGCACGTTGTACCACGATTAAGGGTATTGGATATCCACGAGGCCACATTCCCATCGTCCAGGTAAATGCAACGGTTGCGGTAATTGGGTAACGTACTTGCCCAAGGTGTTGTCAGGAAACACATCCAACGAACTGTTATTGGATAGGGTGAGGTAAAACATGGCGACTGAGCTGTCCTGCTGCTGCTGTTGGTTTTAAAACGTATTCCAGGCATTGGGCGGGTGTGTCCGGCGTCGTGTTCGTCGCGGTGACTTGCTACGTGTCACGGCTCTGGAGATGTGGGGTGTCTTGATCAAGGGTAGTTTTTTAAAGGAGTGAAAAGAAGGTGCCCGTCGTTGTGGTGTTTTGGGGGGTGACTCCGGTTCCCACTCGGCTTCCCAAGAAGGTAGTGGGCCACTCGGCGATTGCTGGGTCCGCTGCATCCAGGCCCAGCACTGGGGATTCCCCACCAATTCCTGTGGTACATGTTTGTCCTCGAGGATCCGTGTGCGACCTGCGTTGACGCATCAGGTCATTCACTAAATCCGTCATGTGGGTATCGGGGACCACCTGATTCTGTACCAGTAGTTCGCCTTTATCATTCCAAGTCACGTTAGGATTCTGTTTCATTCGTTGTAATACCAGGCCAGCTTGTTTCTTGAACGATGCTGGTACACTCTTCAGGACTTCGTCTTCGATCCACTGTGGGGCTGTGGGTGGTATCCCTGATAATGGCGGCTGTTGGAGCGGTGCTGAGGTCGGCGGTGTGTCGCGTGGTGGTGGTGGTGGTGATGGTGGTGCTGGGGTAGAGAGGGTTTTGTATTGGTCCATGAACGGCATGTACCGTTGAAGCGTCTCATTGTACCGTTGTACTTTCTCACTGTCGCTTAACCCCGGTCTTTGTAAGATCTGTTGCATCTCTTCATCGAGGGTGTTTATGGTCTTCACCGTAGGTGGAACAGGGTAGGGCGATTGAAGGTTTTGAAGGAACCGTGGTTCGACGAGGACCATTTTTTTCGTGTGGTTCATTGTCGACCGAAGAGTCCTCCCTATACTGGACCCAACACGGAAGCGGCCAACGGTGCTAAGATGTCCGAGAAAGCCGCCTTTCTGTAACACCTTTTTCTTTTGTGTTTGAGAGACTCGCTTCTGGACTAGGCTTCGGAGACCTGTCTTATGCTTGGCCAACTTGGTCTTCTGAGCCGGAGTCAGTGGTACGTTGCCTTTTAACAGGTTGTACCCGATCTCGCACAGACAGCGTACAAGGTCAGGGTCCGCACCGCGTACAATGGTTCGGACCAACTCGGGTGGGGCCGCCTTCAATACACGGAGCATCGGGGCGTGCTTCCGTATTCGCGCAGACATCATGTACAACTAATGCTAGAACCCATAACTCTCTACTTTTTATCTACCTACCCCCTGAATGTTGAACAGAGACAAAATCAACCATGATGTCGTATTAATTCTTTTATTATCCCCATCATCAAATACACACCCCAGCTGGGGGAGCCATTGTGGGTGTGTTTACATTATTTTTACATGTACACGTGGTGGATCTCTCCGGGAAAGATTCCGGTCCGTTGGTGATCGGGGGTGGCTTGCTTGAGGTCGAAGAGCAAATACCCGTGCTGAGGGGTTGTCGGATCTTTAAAGGCTTCCAACGCAAACGATGTGCGGCCGGGATACATCTGTCTCGCCAGGTGCAGCAGTTGAGTGATATCTCTTGGGTTTTTGAAGACCACCATGTAGTGGGCATTTAAGCTGATGTTCCGATGTTCTTTGTTTTTACTGAACAGATTCTGCACAATGTAGATGATGCTGAGCCGTCGATGATGGCTGCCTTTGGTAAAGAGTTGGGTGACCCGCGCATCCGTCTCCGCCATGATATCATCCAGAACCACTAAATTATCCTGTTCCAAATCGGCCAGGTTGGGTAGCCTTCCACGAACGCGATGTGGGGCATTGCTGCATACGCTGCCTGCCATTCTCCGTAACACCACAGGACTCGGGCAATGGGTGGGGTGATCATGCTGTCGGCGTGTTGAAGGAGCTTCCTGACGAAGTGCGTTTCGCTGGAGCCCGTCGGTCCTGCGATGACGCAAGTGAAGGGATGCTGCCACCGAGGGTCCCTGGTGGTTGGAGGTGTATCCGCTGTCGTGGTAACCCGCTGTCGTGGTACGAGTGAACTGGGGTGGTGGTGGGTACAACAACAACGTCGGTGGGCGTTGTCGATGGGCGTTCACTGTGAGTGATGAAATCCGGTGGGTTTTGAGACGTAGTGGGTGTACTTGGTGTAGAGCCCGATGCGGACTGTATATTCGGTGTGGAGCTCGACGTGGCTTGTACACGTGGTGTGGTGGTGATGACTGGGCTCGTTTCGATCACGGGGTTGACTGGTGAAGAGAAGATCTGTAGACTGGTTTGACTGCGACTCACAGCTGCAGTTCTAAGTTGGTTAAGTAGAGCGCTGAGATAGGCTACGTCGTAAAACACTCCTCCGTACAACACACTCAGCAGGGTTAGCACTATCATCACAAAGCCCACGTGCGCTTTGCGCGTTTTGGGAGACGCTGAGTTCAGAGGCAGCTGCTGTTGGTCCATAGCGCCGTGTTCATGGTCGAACGTGGAATGAAGGATGACGGTAGTGGTGCCTGGCTTTATAGTCGTTTCACGTGGTTGGCCGCGACCCAGGAATTGAGGGAACTGGACCAGGCTTGCCATTTCACGAAATGAAACAGTTTGCCACGGCGCCGCTCGGTTTTCAAAATCTGCTCCACCGTGTATTAGTCTTGCTTTGTTTTTACGACAGGCTGTAATTTCGTCTCGTAAAACGTTCCTAGCAACGGTTCCCCTTGTAGATCTTCCAGTTCATAGACTCGCTGCTGTCGGGGTAGGCGGCGTTTAATCAGGAAGTGCTCATCGCTCCAGTTGGGCAAGTGACTTTTCTCAAATTGACCTTTGACTTCACTGATCCGTACAGGATCTCTGACCCTGAACACCTCCTTCGGCGTTCGCTGCCATTGCCTGGGGTACAAGACACGCCGAATCTGGGCTTCATTGCGTTGGGTCACGGTATTGGGGGCTCTCTCTATACTCCGGTGATAGGCTCGATTGTAACCAGTCACAAGATTCGGGAGAACATCGATATACCGCCTAGTATTCTTATAGGTGAAATATTTATACATGCGGCCTTTGAATGTCCTGTTGAACCTTTCTACAACGGAAGCCTTGGTCTCGTTGTACGTATGGAAGAAAAACACCTTCTGGGCTTTCAGGAACTGTTGAAACGGTCTGAATTCCGTGCCTTCGTCGGTTTGCAAAGGGTTTTGCGCTCGGTCGTGAAGATGTCCTTGAACGCCGCTATGAGATTCGCCCCCGTTTTCGTCCGGATGGGTACCACCCACGCATACTTCGACAGGTTATCGATGCACGTCAAGATATAGCGATTCCCATCGTTGTGTTTGGCAAAGGCGCTCATATCGACCAAATCCGCTTGCCACTGGGCATCTATGCCACCCACGATGACCCGGTTTCATAGAAAATGGCGACGGACAGATTATGTAAGGTATAGGTGTCTTGTTTTTTTAACCAATCTCGGACTTGGACACGTTGTATCCCCTGGGGTTTGGTCGCTCGATGGAGAGCCGACAATGCACTATAGGCCGCCGGACTGTCGGGAGTGTAGCATGAGATAATCAACACATTCTCCCAGCTCTTCATGGTGACAAATGATGATGGACCCTGGCTCTATCGTTTATTTATAACGTGTATATCTTGGGCCGGAGTTTCTTTCTGATTTTCTTCGTTGGCTTCTGCCAGCACATTGTCCATGGTAAATGACCAGACCAACTCGTCTGATGACCGCTCTTCCTCCGTAGGTACTTGATTCACATCTGCCACGGCATCTTCCAATGCAGACCATAGAACAGGTTGACGGGTAAAATGCACTGTACCCCCATCTAGCCGAGCCAATTGGGCAAAGAAGGGGCCGCGCCGGATGTACACATCGTGACACAAGTGAATGAGATCGCCGTCCAGTTCCCCAGACAACACCCGTTTGAATTTGGTCCAGCCCTCCCGAGACAGACGAATGTTAGCCGGGCACGGTTGTGTAGGGTCTGCATCACAGATGTCTCCCACCTCGTCCATGATATCGACCTTATCCGCATAGACGTGCAGGAAAACCTCGGGGGTCAAGCTGAGAAACGCCCGTATTATATGCTCCGTCATGGTCAGTACGTGAATGGTACAAGATTTGACTGTCTCTCGTATTTATAGGGAGAATTATGACGTGAGATCAAAGGATCGGGTGTTCATGTCACTAGGCTGACAGTCTAGCCGGATAATCAATGGCATCGTCGTCTGCCTCCGCTTCATCGCTGGGTTTGGTAATTTGTTCGTTGGGTTCTGCCGCCGCTTCACTCAGGGCACGAGCCCAGCCCAACTGAACAGCTGACCGCTCGTCCAGTGTAAACAGCTGGTCCACGATAGGCACCACTTTCTCGAAGGCTGTCCACAGATCGGGGTCTAGGGTGAAGCCTCGCGTAGGGTCTTGGTAACGGCCCAGGCGTGGGAAGAAGGGCCCACTGTGTACGTAGTCTATGTGGATGAGGTTTCCGTCGAGCTCACCGCTCAACACCCGTTTAAATTTGGTCCAGCCAAATACGGTCTCAGCGCGCGACCAGCAAACATCTCCACAGTCTTCAACGATGGTGACTTTATCTTCATAGACGTGTAACCCCACCCGAGGTGTAAGGGGAAGGATGACTCGTAGGACTGGTGACATGGTTGACCCAATCATGAACGGTGAATGACACACACTCTGAGGACCGCTTCTGTGAACTCTTTCAGGATCTGGCGTCGCCCCTCGTTGTCGTCACTATCTGCAAATATGGACCGAACCACTGCTCGGTAATCCGTAAGTGAATTAACCACGGTCGCATGCTGTAAAATGCGAGTCGCATAGGGATGGGTCTCCGTCATGGCCCTGAAACCGTAGGAATTGAGGCGTGGGATTCAGAGAGACGTGTTTTATAGACCATGTCACACATGCGCACCTATACGTAGCTCTACGGGTGCAGTCCGTGATACGTGCTATTCTGATTGATTAGTCCAAAAAGAGAGCAACAACAACAACAACAACAAAGATTACAGGTCAATCCTTTTATTATCCCCTCCATCACAGTACATCCACGCTGGAGGAACCGCTATGGGTGTGTTTACATGCGGATGTTAAAGGCTAAAAGGTTAAAAGTTAAAGCTCATGTCAGCGGTTAAAGGTCATTTCCGGTCACGTGACAGTAAACATGGAAAAAATCCGGATGTAAGATGAGGACCCGGATGTAAAACCACATTACCCGGATGGAAGACGGAGGAACGACGGGAAAAACCCACTGAGAAACCCGGATGTTGATAAGGTCCCGGTGTAAAATCCACTGCCCCCCCCCACACACACACACGTGCGCGCGTGCAATGCGGGTCAGTCGTACCCCAGTACATCTCGGTCCTCGAGTTGGAGGTAGATGAACTGCGTGTGCTAAAAATAGATCACCAGCAAGCGTGCTGTAAAAGGGAAGGGGCCTGGCCGTTTCATCCGACACTCTGTCAACCACGAAGAGGTTCACTTGCACAACTTGCCAGAAGCAGTTTACTGTTTATTACTACACGTTCCCTGGTTTCGTGTATTTTGTCGTGCCAATACGGTTCTGAGGAAAACTGAGGGTTCCCCAATGGCCATTTAACTTGGGCATAGTGCTGGCGATATTGTGGAAGACCCTGTGCATTCCATGGGTGCTTCGGGAGGGCGAATAAGGACTATCTATTGGCCCGGAGATGATCGAACCTAGCCGGAAGGGGGACCTTTGACCTTTTGACCTGGATGTGACCTTTGACCTTTTGATCCGAAATTCACCCGCGCACTTCTGGATAACCCGCGCGCGCGAGCCTGCGGCCGGATAACCCGCGCGCGCTGCGGCCGGGCCGGACCGGGCCGGGTCGGGGAAAACCCGGAAGGAAAATGCGGACCGTACGTCTAAGGGAAAATTGGAACTCTTCTGTGTTCGGATGTAGTTTTAGTGAAAACCGGAAGTGACGTCACACACTTGCGCAGAACCCACGCCACCAAACCACAAACATAGACCCATAGTGGTTTAGTACCCCAAACACACCCGCACGCACCCCAAAATGCCTGCTTTCTATACTACGACCAGACTGCGCATGCGCAAACTATTGAACGCGGATGATACATTAGTCCAGTCGGATGCTGCTTCACGAGAGCTTCAAAATAAGACCTCATACGACTCCATCTGACCAATAGTTACCCATGTCGGCCCCAAAATGTCTATTTCCATACACTTGGTATACTGCGCATGCGCAGAATGACATCAGTTTTACGTCGCATCCACCCAGTCGGATGCTCCTTCACGAATGCTTCACATTGATACCTCACTCGACCCCATCAGACCATCAGGGGCCCCGGTCGCCCCCAAAATGTTCCTTCCAATGCACTTTTCCCACAATTCCCTGTCTGCGCATGCGTAGAATGTTGAACACGGACGACACACTAGTCCAGGGGGATGCTCCCTCACGACTGCTTTACATTGATACCTCACTCGACTCCATCGGACCAATAGTGGCCCACCTAGACCCCAAAACGTCTATTTCCATACACTTTGTCCACTGCGCATGCGCAGAATGACGTCAGTTCCACCTCACACCCACCCCGTCGGATGCTCCTTCACGACTGCTTCACAGTGATACCTCATACGACTCCATAGGACCAATAGTGGCCCACCTAGAATGACGTCAGTTTCACGTCACACCCATCCCGGTGGATGCGCCTTCACGAATGCTTCACATTGATACCTCATAAGACCCAATCGGATCATGCGGCGTATTTGAAGTTTGGGGAATACTTTTTTCTCCGCGGAAGCAGACCGCATCACCGCCAAACCGCATGACCGTGGGGGAATCCCCTAACATGTCTAAACATGATCCAAGGTCATGCACTCCCCGTGATGGAAAACCCCCAGAACCAAGGCATACGACGAGGTCAAAATACGCGCTTCTGATTTTACGCTTTTATCAGGGACAGATAAAACGTACACGATACGATACAACTCGGTTCTGCAATAAAAAAAAAAATAAACGTCCAAACTTTCAATTGCAGCATGAACGTATATGTTTTAGATCCGAGCTTCAACATAATAGTGAGTGAGTGAGTGAATATGATTCAACGTAGCTTTTAACACTATTTCAGTCATGTCAGGACGTTGGGTCCTATATTCCTTCACACCCGGGAACCTCATGGGTTGGTCAAAATAATATGGATTTGTATACGATGAAAGATGGAAATCTAATTTAAAGATAATGGTTAATTGTCTGCTTAAATAACGGAACTTGAAAGCAATATACAAGGGCATGCCGGGTTAGCAGATCCAGAAAATTAATAAAAGTTTTGAAAGTAAATTAAAATGATATAAAATATGCAGCGATAGCGTTATTACAATATAAACATGTAAATACGAATAGCCCCTTTTTTGAAGGAATATATTTAATTGATAATTAGACGCCCCCCTCCGGCCCCGACTGACGATAAACTTAATTCCAACGTGAACGAATCGCGTCGTTCGAACGAGCGGGCGGAACAGAACTAAGATATACTTATTCGCCTTCGATATGCATTCAATCTGGTCGTCAGCGGCCTTCCATCCAGACAAAAACTGTACAAAGTTTTAATTAGAGATACTAGATCAAAAACGGATTTTTGTTTCATAATTTTTTAACACATTCACAAATACACAAACAACACTATTATACGAAATATAAACATTGAATACAAGACAGATACATTTGACAGATCCCGCTCACAATTAATTTAAATTAGTGCTGTTCAAACATGAGCAGTGTGATTAACGTCACAGGACCTACGAAGTACAGTAGGCATTAGGACTCGAACACGAACTGAACTCTTGGAAATCCCCACCCCCAGTTGAAATCCTGCCTATATTAAGATGGGCACTGATTTTCATCATAAATCACCAGAAATTTCCATCAAAAATAGGTCAGCTCAGAATGTTGGTAACAGTCTCCTAATGCGCCTTCGTTCCAAAATAAATAACGATCACCGATTTAGTTTTACATTTTTTTTTAAGGAAACAGATTGAATAATATAAGTTCACTAGATTTCAAGCTTTACGTGTGAAAATACATCTACATCTCTTTAGTGGTTTTTAGTGCCCTTGTCCAGGATCAAAACAACTTTTTAAATCACATTATTTTCCCAACAATACACCAATTTTTTATATATAGTACTATAGTATAGAAAGGTAGCATTTATGTAGTTTACGGTAATTCAACTCGAGACCAACACCTTTTATGCACAAGATAATAATGATTCTATGTGATTTTCCTGAGCATAACCGGTACAAAGACGAATAAATAGCGTCTCTACATCACGTTGTTATTTAGATATATGAGACAACACATTTTGGGTATCGGTAATCTGATGAATGTACTATTCCGGTTTCCTTGTTTCACATTATATTCTATGGCAGTTGATCGTTGATTTTCTTTATGATAACGTTAAACCACCTCAGCTTCGTTGTGCAAACAGCGCTGAATTTTTGAGGGTATATGCAGTAGGGTATTTTTAGCCGGAGTGTAACTGATAGGCCTACTCATTAAATGCGATAAAACGCTGGAGTAAAACGGACCACAGTTTTCTTGGCAATGATGACATACATAGTTTGGATGTGAAACAGGATAGCCTACACGTTACAGGCTACAGCTTACATATATATAACAATATACTGAAGTGTTAATTATAAATCTAATTTTAATCAGAATTATTTCAGATCAGAACTTGCTGGTAACAATGCCCTAATGCACGTTCATGCCAAAAATCAAGGTTCTAATGTCAACGGTTCTCCTTATTTTGCCGACGAAAGGATTCGGATGGACTGACTCACTCACTCATTACCGGACAATTTGCGATCTGTAGCCTACTTCGTAGGAATATATTTTCAAAATGGCGCTCAGCTGGTCAAACCTTAAATTGGCCCTTACAAATATTGCACCACACACCTCATCCTCCATACCATTGTCGTCCACCTTGTCTCAGGAAAACCATTTTTGTTTTCGGTTCTGTAATAATACTCGAAATCCATTAAAACTCCAACAACGGAATATTGGTATATGATTCTGGTCAGGACTATTCCTACGAAGTAGGCTACAGATCGCAAATTGTCCGGTAATGAGTGAATGAGTGAGTGAGTGAGTCAGTCCATCCGAATCCTTTCGTCGGCAAAATAAGGAGAACCGTTGACATCAGAACCTTGATTTTTGGCATGAACGTGCAGTTGGGCATTGTTACCAGCAAGTTCTGAGCTGACCGAATTCTGATGATAATTTGATTCATAATATTTTTTTTTATTATTTATTTATGGCTCAGCGAGTGCGCTGTCATGCCCATCGGGAACCCTTGGTCGTATGCTTCAATGTATATATAACACAGTACAAAATCTGGTGGGATATGCCATCCGTAATTGTTTTGAGAGCTAGAGGTCACAACAGTGTAGCTGGGTCACCCCCAATAGGCCTATAAACAGATCAGAACTAACAGTTTTATAGGATTGGGATTCGAGAATGCAGTTAATATTGCCATGGTGTAATAATTAAATTGTTCTTAGAGGTCAAAGCAGGGGAGACAAAAATAAACAGATCTGTCTGGGAGTTAAAAAAATATCACAACAGATGGTACCGGTATTACATTAAACCACCCACAGTGCAGATTCTATGAGTTCACTTGTTGACGTCTTTATTAATTTATTACCGTTCCAGGGGACATATGAACAGTTGCCGTTAACTTGAGACACACACTTTTGCTATATACACACATGTTTTTATTAAGTGCTACATTATGGGAAACGAAATTAAACAGATATGTAATCAGTATTAAGAGGCTGTATTTAAGATGCTAAATACAATCCTCAAATTCTACATTCATCAGATTGCCGATACCCAAAATGTGTTGTCTCATATATCTAGATAACAACGTGATGTAGAGATGCTATTTATTCGTCTTTGTATCGGTCATGCTCAGGACAATGACATAGAATCATTACTATCTTGTGCCGAGAAGGTGTTGGTCTTGAGTTGAATTACCGTAAACTACATAAATGCTACCTTTCTACTATAGGACTATATATAAGAATTTGTTGTATTGTTGGGTAAATAATGCGATTCAAAAAGTTGTTTTGGTCCTGGACAAGGGCACTGAAAACCATTAAAGAGATGTAAATGTATTTTCACACGTAAAGCCTGAAATCTACTGAACTTTTTATTATTCAATCTGTTTCCTTGTTTCCTTTAGTTAAAAAATTGCAAAATTAAATCGGCGATCGTTATTTATTTTTGAAATGAAGGCGCATTAGGAGACTGTTACCAACAAGTTCTGAGCTGACCTACTTTTGATGAAAATTTCTGGTGATTTTTGATGAAAATCACTGGTGATTCTGACTTGGGCAGTGCCCATCTTAATATAGGCAGGATTTCAACTGAGGATGGGGATTTTCAAGAGTTCAGTTCGCGTCGGAGTCCTAATGCCAACCATACTTCGTAGGTCCTGTGACGTTAGTCACACTGCTCATGTTAGTACTGTATGATTGAGATTAAATTAAATATGATTACATATTTTGCTCACAGAAATCCATCAAGGCCGGATGTTGGTCAATGTATTCAAGATGTTTTCAATAACTGTGAAACGGGTGGGACAGAAGAGCAGGAGGAACTTAACAGGGACCAAAATGATATGCTGTCGAAGGCTCTAAACTACATGTGTCCTGAAATATCAGGTAATTCTACAACACTACACTTGTCAGATGTCGATCCATTCAATCTCTCTCGAGCAGTGTCAACTGAGGACAATATCGTCATCCCTACAGCAATGGTTAACGTTCATAAAGTTAGACCGCGGTTCGCAGTTCGCAGTTCGCAGTTCAGCCAGCAATTATTTCGTCAGATATGGAAATCTCTGTTTTGTTTTATTATGAGTACTTTGAACTCCAAACTCTGCATAACAAGAGAGAATGTCATGCTCTATATCTTTGCATATTCATATCCCAAATCTGACGCCAGATGGCACTCGCAATTCGCCAGGACGAAGACCAACCGTTTTATTATTAGCCATTTCCGAAGAGACTTCGTATTCTCATGAACTTTGAAGCGTCAGGTAATGTGTTGTATATATTTCCACCACTTTGATTGTTTTGAATTCACATATTTGTATCCGTATTTGTTTTGACTTAGTAGACACCATCATATTTTCCGCCCGGAACTTTAAATAGTTTGTCCCCCAGCTTTTTTCTCTTCACAAACTCGTTACTGGGCCTTCGTCGAAATATCCCACGAAGGTGGCGTATCACCCTCGAACATCGTCCGTTTGGTTGTTATTCCTACGAAGTAGGCCACCATTTGCAAATTGTCCGGTAATGAGTGAGTGAGTCAGTCAGTCCATCCGAATCCTTTCGTCGGAAAAATAAGGAGAACCGTTGAAATTAGAACCTTGATTTTTGGCATGAACGTGCATTAGGGCATTGTTACAAGCAAGTTCTGAGCTGATCGAATTCTGATGAAAATTTGATTTATAACTATTGTTTTAGTATTTATTGATGTCTCAGCGAGTGCGCTGTCATGCCCATCGGGAATCCTTGGCTGTATGTTTCACTGTGACTTTTGAAGGCTCCCTGATACGGCATATCACCTCGAACACACCGGTTCTCGTAAAATCACCGAAGTTAAGCGACTTTGAGCCCGGTCAATACTTGGATGGGTGACCTCGTGCTGTACTGCTGGGCTGATAAGTATCCAGGGTAATAGGAACTGATGGCGATAATAGTTGCTACGCTAATGGCTCACCAGAGATGACATCTGGGAAAGTTAATAGTACCCACTGTCAATTAGAGACTGCTATATAAATTCTCTCACGGTAGCGCATAGGGCCCCCAAGTCATCTCGCGAGTACACACTTAAATCATATCAAAACCTACTTCGTTAATCCATGTTTTAAACGGACGGTTTGCGTAATATATGTACTGCCCACCTGTGGATGCAGGACTGGTACGGAATTTTCTGATCTGCATTATGAAGAATGGATCAATATAGGCTTACTCAAGACGTTAACCCTACCACGCCGTTTGCATCATGCCCCCCTATCAAACTTCTTCTCCTATCTTCGGAACGACAATAAAATAATAATAATAATAATAATAATAATAATAATAATAAAAAAAACCCCAAAAACCCCTGACCCTTTACGAATGTTTGGTTTATCACGTTGGGTTAATTTTGAGTGTGGTAAAGTTCAGTCCCCTAGCTTAATGGGTAAAAGGGTAAGAAAAATATTCCCAAAAAGCCCAGGCCAGATAGGTATAAGCCATGTTGGTATTACCAGCGAAAGCGTATAAGATGATCATGTAAAAGAATCTTCAAACCCCAAAACATTCACATCCATTGATGTTTAGACTAACTCTCACAGCATCACTGTAACCACATTAACCATTCCCATTGACTCATTCTCTTTAGTTGTCGAGAACAACTGGGCATGTTTGCAAAACGCAAATATGCCGATGTCCAACTGCTTTCGGGATGCCGTCATTGCGATGCAGCAAGTTACTGACGATCTTCGGGATGGGCGAAGTAATTTAACCGTGAGAGAGATCCTAATCAGGTAAGATTCAGTACTAAGCATTAAGAAAATACATTCGCAGATCCTTCCTTCAACTTAACTTCAACCTTCCTTACAGACTAGTTCGTATTGTTCCTTCCTTGTCCAAAATGTAATGTAATAAATGTAATACACACAGTTGGTAATTGTTCATGTAGCATTAAGGGCAATTCATTTTGGGAGAATTTTCCCGTAACTTCATAATGTACACCATAATGGTAGAATAACTCGTTATACATATAGTCACTCCCGTCGTCTGAAGTAATGTCAGCATCATTTTCCTTGGGCCTGCTGTGCTTCCTCTTTCAGCACAGCAGACCTAAGTAGTATACAAAGCGTAAATTGGCGAAATAGCGCCTCACTGCGCATGCGCAGAACCTTGTGTGACGTCATAAGTGTGCGCAGAAAAAAAAATGGGGCGGTATTGGGGCGGTGTGCGCATGCGTGATGTGTGGGAGGTGGGTACAACATGGCCGCCATGTGGGAGGTGGGTACAAGATGGCCGCCATGTGGGAGGTGGGTACAAGATGGCCGCCATGTGGGAGGTGGGTACAAGATGGCCGCCATGTGGGAGTGGCCGCCATGTGGGAGGTGGGTACAAGATGGCCGCCATGTGGGAGGTGGGTACAAGATGGCCGCCATGTGGAAGGTGGGTACAAGATGGCCGCCATGTGGGAGGTGGGTACAAGATGGCCGCCATGTGGGAGGTGGGTACAAGATGGCCGCCAGTGTCATGATGTGGGAGGTGGGTACAAGATGGCCGCCATGTGGGAGGTGGATACAAGATGGCCGCCAGTGTCATGATGTGGGAGGTGGGTACAAGATGGCCGCCAGTGTCAGTCAGTGCAAGATGTGGGAGGTGGGTACAAGATGGCCGCCAGTGTCAGTCAGTGCAAGATGTGGGAGGTGGGTACAAGATGGCCGCGAGTAGTAAAATGTATAAAAGGAGTCGATTTTTAGGGAAAGGGGTGTATTCAATCTGACTTACCTGACCTGACTTGATCAGCCAGCCAGCCAGCCAGCCCTCCTACCTGCCTGCCTTCCTGTCTGCCTGCCTGCATTCTGCCTGTGTGGAATGCATGTCCTGACTTGGTTCTGGGTTTTTCCCATCACGGTTGTGCGCAGGTGTATGACGTCACTTCCGGTCTGCGTGAATCGGGCGTGACCTGGGACTATGGGATGCATGTACTGACTTGGTTCTGGGGTTTTTCCCTCACGGGGAGGTCACGTGATCAGTTCAAGGTCATATCCATTTTTTTATCGATATGTCAACTCCACACCCAGTCCATTAAATGCTCCTTCACCTATGCTTCAATTTGATACCTCACTCGACCTGTGGTGTGAGTGAGTGCAAGAATGTATTCATCCGCGGTGATGCAGTCATGTCTGGCGGTTATTCGGTCTCGGGAAAAAGCTTCCTTGCCCAATGCCTACGGACTTTACCGAAGATACACGGACTTTAACGAAAAGACACGGACGTACACGAAAAGACGCGAAGGTGAACGCAATTGTGGGAAACCTCCCACAGACAGGTCAGTACATGCATTTCTATGTTGTTCACGCATAATAAAAGGATTGATCTGTAATCTGTGTTGTTGTTGTTGCTCCCTTTTTTTGGACTAACCCATCAGAGTAGTACGTATCACGGACTATACCCGTAGAGCTACATCTGGTCTATAAAACACGTCCCTCTGGATCCCACACCTTCATTTCTACAGAGCCATGGCGGAGACCCCGCCCCATGCGACTCGCATTTTACAGTATGCCACCGTGGTGAATTCATTCACGGGTTACCGAGCAGTGGTCCGGTCCATGTTTGCAGATGGCGACGACAACGAGGGACGACGCCAGATCCTGAACGAGTTCACAGAAGCGGTCCTCCACAAAGTGCACTCGATGGAGAGGCGTGCCATCACTCACCACTACTGGACTATGACAGCCATCCTTGATGCTCGGGCTATGGACCACGAGCGCTCACGCCGGAACCAGCACCGGCTGGTTGGCCTCATACTAGTCTGTGCCCTATTCACCCTGGCGCTGTGGTATTGACACTATAAATACCAGGGTCAGACAGAGTGTGTGTCATTCTCCGTTCGACATTGAGAGGAATCATGTCATCACTCCAAGCCATCCTCCCCCTTACACCTTACCAGGTGGGATTATACGTTTATGAAGATTATGTGACTCTGGTGGAAGATAGTGGCGGGGATTGGAGGGCGTCCCCTGAGACTTTATCGAATACGGTGACACTACAGCGTGATGGGTGGACTAAGTTTAAACGGGTGTTGAACGGAGAGTTAGACGGACACCTGATCCACCTGGACAAGGCCAACTACGTATACCATACTGCGCTCTACCCACGGGTGGGACGCTACCAAGAGCCGGCTCGAAGTTTCCTCCTAACTCCCTCTCTGTGGTCAGCCTTGCAGAAAATAGGCCCTCTGGTGGACCAGTTATTTATACCGGACGACCGATCACCCGACCAATTAGCGTGGGTTCGTGCTATGGAAGACGCGGCGGCTGAACCCCATGAACAACTACATGACCCCGACGACGATGCCATTGATTACCCCGCTAGACTCAGTCAGCCCAATGACATGACCACCTGATCCTTTGATCTCACGGGGTTCTCCCTATAAATACGAGAGACAGTGAAATCTGGTACCATTCACGTGCTGACCATGACGGAGCATATAGTACTGGCGTATTTCAGCTTGACCCCCGAGGTTTTCCTGCACGTGTATGCGGATAAGGTCGATATCATGGAGGAGGTGGGGGACGTCTGTGATGCGGACCCTACACAACCGTGCCCGGCTCACATTCGTCTGTCCCGGGAGGACTGGACCAAATTCAAACGGGTGTTGTCTGGTGAACTGGACGGCGACCTCATCCACTTGTGTCACGATGTGTACATCCGACGCGGCCCTTTCTTTGCTCAATTGGCTCGGCTAGATGGAGGTACAGTGCATTTTACCCTTCACCTGATCTATGGTCTGCATTGGAAGATGCCGTGGTGGATGTGGATGAAGTGCTTATCAAGCGGTCATCAGACGAGTTGGACTGGTCATTGACCATGGCCACCGTGGAAGTCCACGAAGAAAATCAGAAAGAAACTCAGGCCCAAGATATACCCGTTATAAATAAACGATAGAGCCAGGGTCCATCATCATTTTGTCACCATGAAGCGCTGGGGGAAGGTGTTGGATAACTTATACTACAGTCCCGACAGTCCGGCAGCCTATAGTGCATTGTCGGCTCTCTATCGAGCGGCCAAACCCCAGGGGGTACAACGTGCCCAAGTCCGAGATTGGTTAAGAAGACAAGACACCTATACCCTACATCGATCTGTCCGTCGCCATTTTCTACGGAACCGGGTCATCGTGGGAGGAATAGATGCCCAGTGGCAAGCGGATTTGGTGGATATGAGCGCCTTTGCCAAACACAACGATGAGAATCGGTATATCTTGACGTGCATCGATATCCTATCAAGTATGCGTGGGTGGTACCCATCCGGACGAAAACGGGGGCAAATCTCATAGCGGCGTTCAAAGACATCTTCAAGATCGGGCGCAAACCTTTGTATTTGCAAACCGACGAAGGCACGGAATTCCTCAAC
>JAVTVY010021034.1:0-80643 GCA_036873755.1 Hanleya hanleyi | reverse complement strand
ACTCTGTGGATATGAAACATCCATTATCCCACGTTATAGAAGTATAAACGTTTCAACTGGTGGCAGCGGTGGGATGGCCAACACCTGGGACACGAAGGAAAGGAGACCAAGCCTGGCGGATAGAATGGATCCGGACCAGACAACCATGAATAGAATTGAAGATTTCGGCGCCGAGTTACGACAGCCGGGAGCCCGGGGCCAACCATCTGACGGAAGAGGAGCCCGACCGAAATTCTTCACGACGCCGAGTCCACGGGAACGACGTGAGACGGGAAGAGACGTGGCTTCCGGACGATCAACCACGGCGACACTGGGGTACGAAAATCTTCTTGACTTGTCCACGCTGGAATTGGGATCGGTGCTGTTGGCACCACCGGCCGAGCTGACGCCACGACCTTCAGCGGAGACGTCTACCGAAGATCGACTGAGGGGGCGTGAGCCAGTGCCTGAACAACCCGACGTTGACCTAAGACGAGAGGTAGAAGACCAGCGTAATGTCTCAAATGCATTATGCACAGCGGTGACCGCTATGATGGAACGGATGTCTACGATACCGAGAAATCAGAGTTCTGGTGATGAGATGACTCCACCGAGGGCAGAAGATTACAGCCATTCTGGGCCAGCCGGGCTGGAAAGCGGGCGCCGGGCTGCAGAGACGCCACTACGGGGTTGTGACGGAGCCGCATCGGGGACGACGTCGAGGCGAGATGAATCACCGCCAAGAAGACGCCGGGACGAACCACCTTCAGTTTCATGGGACCATCCGTTACAGACGTCCACGCCCATGGGGGAACCTAGACGGCCGAAGACGACGATGGTGAAGGCCGCTACCTACGATGGTACCACGTCATGGCGGGATTATTTGGCTCACTTTGGGCACTGTTCTGTGATCAACGGATGGACCTACCACCAACAGGGTCAATACCTGGCCGTCGCTTTAAGGGGGTCAGCGCAACAGGTGTTAGCCAGCCTTAAGTCTGCACCAGGCAGTACCGACTACGACCGTTTGAAGGAGGCCTTGGAGAAGCGATTTGTCCCGCCTAATCAGATGGATATGTACAAGGCACAGCTGAAGTCCAGGCACCGCGTGAGGGACGAAGACCTTCCAGGCTTGGCTCAAGCACTAATCCGCCTGGCCCAGCTGGCCTATCCCGACGCCGGAGACGATGTTCAGGATACCCTAGCCAAGGACCAGTTCCTGGACGCCATCGGTGACGAGCTGAGGTTTCAAGTCTGGCAAACTAGGCCTACAACCTTGGATGCGGCCGTACACGCGGCCGTGGAACTGGAGGCATACAAGATCTCCCAGCGCCGGAAACCCTGGCCGACAGCCAAGTCAACTGCCCCGGGAGAGGGAGATAAGACAGCCGCACCCCCTGAAGAGGATGAGACAGAGAATCAACGGTTGAGGGAAGAAGTGAAGAGGTTAATGGAGGTGATTCAGAAGAACAGTGAACCACCAAGACCACAACGGCCAGGACGATACCAGTCCAGAGGGGGGCATAGACGTGACCGTCAACAACCATACGACAGCCATGATCGAACATCCGGATGCTGGTCATGCGGAAGAGACGGGCATTACCGGGCGGACTGTCCAGAGTTGCGCAGGCCGGATGATCATCGACCCCCAAGACAACCGAAACCTCCACCGAAACCCCCTACAGTGAATACCTCAGGTGAAGCCGGATTGTATCTCCCGGCCAAGATGGGATTCGTAGGATTGTGGTGCTGCGTCGACACAGGTGCATCGGTTTCTCTTCTGAACGTGCGGGTGTACAACCAGCTGAGTCCCCGACTTAGGCCGGCATTGAGAAGTCCCTCCTTTGCGTCCATTCGTATGGCCGATAGTACGTGTATGCCATTGCAAGGGGAAGCAGACTTTAAGATAACGATAGATGGGACTACCCGGACTCAGACGATGATTGTTGGGACACTGACCGTGGATGCCCTCCTGGGTTATGATTTCCTGAGTACCCACTGTACTGCGATTGATACGGAGAAGCACCGGGTGAAGTATGGCGGCCGATATATCCAGTGTGAGGTCGTGGGGAGCCACGAATGCCATCGGGTGTCTGTAACGGAGACTTTTACTATCCCAGCTGGAGCTGAGGCAGTGGTGACGGGGACCGTCCGAGGTGCTCTACCGGGGGAGGTCGGAATGGTGGAAAATATCATTGGGTTCACACAGAAGACTGGAACCATGGTGGCCAGAGCCCTGACCGAAGTTGACCGTGACCATGAAGTTACCCTACGGTTCCTTAACCTGTCCACTGACCCTGCCATAGTACAAGCCGGCACTCTGTGTGGTAGTTTGACTTAAGTGGAGGTAGTGGATAATTCAGCTCCACGTACTACAGAGCCTTTGAACCGGCATGGTCCAGCCTCTGGTGAGGCAACGGTGCCAAGCCCAAGATGTCCACCGCACCTACGGGCCTTAGTTCAACAGTCCAGTGAGGGATTAGAGGTTGAGAGAGCTTTAGCTGTAGAAGACTTGGTTACTCGCTTCG
Organism: Hanleya hanleyi; assembly: GCA_036873755.1. Classification (NCBI taxonomy): domain Eukaryota; kingdom Metazoa; phylum Mollusca; class Polyplacophora; order Lepidopleurida; family Hanleyidae; genus Hanleya; species Hanleya hanleyi. Next base: position 78,136 of record JAVTVY010021034.1, on the reverse strand, counting down.
CCCACTTGTTTGCCAAGGATGACAGTGATATGGGGCGAACAACGATGGTGCAACATCATATCAAGACGGGGAATGCGCCACCTATCCGGATTCCTCCACGACGTCCACCCCTTCATGCCCGTGGAATAATAGACGACCAGGTTGAAGACATGCTGCAGCGGGGAGTCATCGAGCCATCTCATGGGCCTTGGTCTGCTCCGGTTGTCCTGGTACGGAAGAAGGATGGGAAAATGCGATTCTGCGTTGATTACCGAGCCCTCAACAAAGTAACGGAGAAAGATGCCTACCCCCTGCCGAGAATCGACGATTCCCTGGATTCTCTGTCTGGTGCCTGCTGGTGGAGTACGCTCGACCTGATGTCGGGGTACTGGCAAGTCGAAGTAGCCCCGGAAGACAGATGTAAGACCGCCTTTGCCACTCGACGGGGCCTGTACCAATTCCGGGCCATGCCTTTCGGGCTTTGTAATGCTCCAGGAACCTTCGAGCGATTAATGGAGGCAATTTTGGCAGGCCTCCAGTACGAGACGTGCTTAGTGTACCTCGACGACATGATAGTTTTTGGCCGGACCTTCGAGGAGATGATCCAACGACTGGAGGAAGTCTTCCAGAGGCTGCAACAACACGGCCTGAAATTGAAGCCCTCGAAATGCGTCATCGGGAAACGACAGGTCCTTTACCTGGGTCATATAGTGACGCAAGACGGGATTGGTACCGACCCGGAGAAGATTCGGGCTGTACGAGAGTGGCCGACGCCTGTCTCCCAAACGGATGTCAGAAGTTTTCTTGGCCTGTGGGTACTACCGGCGTTTTATAAGAGACTTTGCGACGGTAGCAGCCCCTCTTCATCGACTGACGGAGAAGAAGGCGGTATTTATGTGGGATGATACAGCCCAGACGGCGTTCGACCACCTAAGACAGAAGCTGACGACCGCACCTATGTTAATGATGCCAGATTTCCGACAGTCCTTCATCCTGGACACAGATGCCAGCAATTTCGGCATTGGGGCCGTCCTGTCCCAGGAGATCAACGGGGAAGAAAAGGTCGTAGCCTATGCCAGCAGGGTGCTGTCCAAAACAGAACGTGCCTACTGTGTGACTAGAAGGGAACTTCTGGCTGTCGTGTACTTTGTCAAGTACTTTCGGCATTATCTGTTTGGCCGAAAATTTCTACTGCGCACGGACCATGGGTCCCTGAGGTGGTTAATGCGGTTTAAAGAACCGGAGGGACAATTGGCTCGCTGGATACAAGCTCTCGGAGTCTACGACTTTGAAATCCAGCATCGACCCGGACGAAAGCACGGAAACGCTGACGCCATGAGCCGAATCCCGTGCAAGCAGTGTGACGATCAGGGTCCGAGGTCCAGGAAGCTGCCCGTGTTACGGGGATTGTGCCGCCGACTGCAGACTTCAGTCAAGCTCAGGCCGCGGACCCAGACTTGCAGCCTGTCCTGGGATGGGTACAGAAAGGCAGTCGACCAGCCAGAGAGGACATCAGTCAATATGGACCCGTAACTAAGAACCTGTGGGGTGCCTTCGATCTACTGGAGATGAGTGGATCCTTGCTTGTGCGGAGATGGGTGAATGCTCGGGGAGAAGTGAAACGACGGCTTCTGGTGGTCCCTCGCTCCCTCAGACGGAAAGTCTTGAAAGAGTGTCATGACAGTGTTACCGGTGGTCACCTTGGGGTGAAGAAAACCCTGGCAAAAGTGAGGCAGGCGTACATGTGGCCTGGTCTACAGACCGATGTTCGGCAATGGTGCCGGAGTTGCGACGTGTGCAACCGTAGGAAGTTGGCAGGACGGAAGCCCAGAGGTCCTCATCGCGGTCAGATGACCGGAAGTCCAGGCGACAGAGCAGCTGTTGATATTCTCGGGCCATTGGCAGAAACCGGTCAGGGAAACCGATACGTAGTCGTCATTGGAGACTATTTCACCCGTTGGGTGGAAGCTGTAGCCTTACCCAATCAGGAAGCCACAACGGTTGCCCAAGCTGTAGTGGATCACTTCGTGACCAGATTTGGCGTACCAATGGCAATCCACTCTGACCAGGGACGTCAGTTTGAAAGCAGAGTATTCCAGGGGATGTGCCGCATACTCGGAATGAGGAAAACCAGGACCACACCCTATCACCCCCAGTCGAACGGCATGATTGAACGGTTCAATCGGACCCTAGCCCAGATGTTGCATGCCAGCATTGACCGTCACCCGGACGACTGGGACCTGCACATCCCGTTGGTACTGATGTCATACCGTGCCACCGTGCATGAGACGACGGGATATTCTCCAAACATGATGGTGTTTGGGAGGGAAATCGCCTTGCCGTCGCACCTGACTTTGGGAGCGCCTCCGAAACAGCAGGTAGAGCCGACACAGTGGGTCGAAGATCTCCGGGATGAGATGGCTGAGATACACGAGTTTGCCCGAGAGACTACGAAGAAGAGCTTGAGACGGCAGAAGCGTATCTACGATACGAAAGCTTTTCCTCACAGATACAAGCCTGGTGATCAGGTTTACCTGTATATTTCCGCCACTAAGCGTGGGGAGATCCGGAAACTACGAGACCGGTGGGGAGGGCCTTATACTGTGAAAGAAGCCCTGACTGATGTGACATATCGCATCGCCGACGAGGCTGGTGGCCTCCGTGTGGTCCATCATGATCTTCTTAAGCCCTTCTACCCCAGAGGGACAACGGATGGTGAGACCACTGAGTCAACAGAGAATGATGGTGATGTCGAGTCTGAGAATGACTCGGAGCCTGCGAGGGTCTTTCCATATCCGGTGGAGCATCCAACCGCAGTGAGATCTCCAGCACCTCGGCAGACGAGAAGCGGGCGGAGAACCCGTCGTCCTAGGAGACTGGCAGACTACGAGGATGGGCTTCCGGCCGATCGTCCAGTTTCATCGGTTGTCGAACTGGAGCGAGCCCCTTTGGAGGAGCAGGGGGCCTCACCGACGACGTGGCGTTCTAGGCCAAGACCAAACCCAGATAGTCCTATGTCGTCTGGAGGGGAAAGTGAACCACCACCTCCATCAGAGGGCCGTACCCGCGCTCCTGCGACCGGGGGACGAATCTCTAGGCGACCGGCACGATACCGTGACTTCGTTATGACCGCTCGGTGGATGGGCAGAACACCATACGAGGGGATAGAAGTAGGGTTAGGACACGATAGGCATAGGGGGGAGATAGGAATCCTCGCTTCCCGGGTTCAACCTGATTGTTATTCTGCTGGTCCAAGAGAATTGTCTAACCTAAAATCTTCTTTCTCGTTGCAGAAAATGAGTAGCAAGCGAAGCCGGAGTCCACGACGGAGTGAGGAGGAGCGGGACCGCGGGGAACGAAAGGGACGTGCTTTCTGCCCGTTCTGTGACCGAGACTACGGCGCCCGGAAACACATGCGGGACCATATTCGAACCATCCATGCCTGGGAGGACGGCCGGCCCTTCCCGGAGCCCAGACTGCCAGGGACCCCCATACTGGCCCTGCCCCCGTGTGTGTGGGGGACCAGAACAGTAAGGAAGGACGCCCCGCGGGATGAGACGACCGCAGCCAGCACGGCCCCCATACGTCTGGCCTCTGCCGTGAAAGTAGTACCCGGCGCCGGGGGTGCAGCGCCCCGTGTAACGGTGATCAGCCCGTCCGCACCGACGATCATGATCCCCTCGTTCGAGGAAGACCTGCAACCAGCCACGGATGAAGCCATCCTGCTACCAGTGCCAACGGACCCGGTGACAGAGGTCCTGTTAAGTGATAAGCCGCCGAGCTTAGTATCCGAAGGTGTTGCCTCCGGGGGAGGGACGTCCGGGCCTGACACGACAGATCGGGAGGTCGCCGAGGAGGACAAATCCGATGACGAAGAAAGTATGTTCTTCCGGCTAAGGAAGCCGGAGCGCGCCCAGCCCTCGTCGACGCGGCCCTCGTCCAGGCCGAGGACCCCGACCGCCGCGCCCTCACAACGATTGCGGGTACGCCGCATGCGACTGTATGTGGATACGGTGCGTAACCGCTCCGGGGTGGAGGAACGTAAAGTGTACGACCGACTGCCTACAATAATGAAGTACCCGGGGAGGGCAAGCAGACTTCCAGCATCCGAGTATAGGGTCGGGCTGACTCTGAGTGATTCCGTGTTATTCTGCCTGGATGGAGTCGGACGGGCTCCTGAGACTCCGGGATGGACTGCTGAAATCTACAGCGAGGAAAAAAAAAAAAAAAAAAAAAAAAAAAAAAATTGGTATACCTTTCTTAAGACTGTGATTTACCGTGATTGGACTTTATGCTGTGAATCAACTCTTCATGATGAACTGGTCGAGCCATGACGAGGGCGTCATGATCTTCGAAGGCGGGGGTAGTGTAACGAAAGTGCAGAATGACAACGACCCCTTGGGATCCCCTTTAATCAGCCACTGCTTGTGTTCTGACACGTGACTACTGTGAAATCGAAAGTTACATTGTGTTTATGTATGCGGTTGGCTTACCTGGTGGAATTCAACGCTGTAATTTGCCTAGAATGAACTATAATAATCCGGGAGACAGAAAATGCCTCGAAATCCCGGTGAAGTTATCTCCAACGACCAGTCGGGACGGTAATAGGGACCTTGGTGGGCTACTTGTTTCGCTGTGGATGACGTCAGTCAGGAATCCGGAAGTCGGTTCCAGTGAATATGCAGATTAGGGACAGTGAACTTTGCGGTCGTCGTGTGAATTAACTAGAGGGAGTTGGAAGCTGAGATTTACCAGTTACGTCCGTTATGAATTATGGTTTGTTCCTCCATAGCCATATTTATCCAGCGAAGTCCAGATAAACTGATCGGGAAGTGGTGTAAGTGACAATAAAGAGGGCGCTGTCATCTTCGACGACGTGTTTCTGCCTTTATCCGCAGAAGAGCGGTAGCCCTATATAAGCCGGACTCTCGCTGAAACGAGGCAGACCAGTAGAAACATCGAGGTGAGAGCACACGCAAAATCTATTGGGGAGAAGAAATCCAATACATTGCCGGGCCGGGGAGAAAGGCCGCCGCCGAATTGGAGAAGTACCGCCGCCGAATTTGGGACCAGGCCGCCGAAATCTTCATAGCATCATCATTGCATACATTTACACACACTTACATTCACATGTCCGGGCTGTGTTTACTCTGCTTCGATCTCTATCCGCCTTCAACCGTATTGCACAGTTGAACGGATATTGCGCTGGAAGTTAAGAGTATAGACAATTATCGCCAATGGTTATTCTTATCTCTACCGTACGCTAGTACGGGCTCAGCTCTGGGAATTAACTAACGGCGTTAGAGTCGATAGCATGGCCATATATTAGCCGCATCTCTCTTTGCTTTCAACCGTATCGCACAGTTGTTCAAAGATTGCGCTGTGGTTAGTGTATCTATTAAGCTATATCCGGTAGGGGATGCGAGTCTCTGTGAAGAGGATATAGCTAAACCAAATCATACACAGTTCCTACATAAACAATTATTCATGCACACATGTACTTAAACCACAACCCACGGGTTGAAATACATTCACGCTAACACCCACAAGCTATAGGTTCGAGCCTATAGCTTGATAAATATACATCTACCCGGGCAATCGTACGATAAGCGATTATTCATTCACGCCTCCATAAGTACAGTCTCTCACCACCCTGTACATATATTGAGTAATTCACGGCCAATGATAAATTACTACTGTCTCATACAGTAGTATATAGAGGGGGAATCCTAGACCTGATGCCCATCTATTGCGGAAGACCCTGCAGTAGTATAGAGAGAGGGTTCATGGGCCAGCTGACCATACAGTAGTATAGAAGGAGGGTTCCCATACCAGTTGACCATACAGTAGTATAGAGAGAGGGTTCCTATACCAGTTGACCATACAGTAGTATAGAAGGAGGGTGCCGATTCCAGGTGCCCATACAGTAGTATAGGAAGAGGGTTACTAGACCAGGTGCCTGCCTATCTACCGTGTGTTATTGATGTCCGATCCTATGTGGACCGTGTAGCCGTGAACTCTAGCCTTGATGATTCGTCCTTGTAGCGGGGCCGCGGAGTGAGTCGCCGTGAGCGGGGTCGCTGAAGCCTGGGGGTGTATTCCTACGAGGGGTGCCGTCTGCTGCTGTGGTGAGCCGTGCAGTTGAATAGTCCTGCGGTGTTACAGAGAGACAGGCCGGTGCCGTAGAAGCCTTTGTACTGTGATAGTACTGTCGTGCCCAGGCCGTCCGCATCCATTGACGGTTATCAACGCTTGGAGGGGCTTAGTCGTGTAAGACGACGACGAGAAGTCCATACCACCCGAGGGAGGAAGACCGGGGGAAGGAAGACACACGTCGGACATAACCACGGAGGGGCCTAGTCGTGTAAGACGAGACACGACGCAGTGTTCATCCATACGGGAGTGAACGAAGACCTGGGGAAGGAAGCTAGACGCTGGACCTTACCACGTATATCTGGGGAAGGACGATAGACGCTGGATCCTACCACCAAGCCCTGGAGAAGGAAGATAGAAGCTGGACCCATCCATGAGAGAACCGGTCGTGACCAGACTGTGGCTGTGACCAGGCCTGCTCGCGTTATAGCTAGGGCTATATATATTTTGTATATATTTTCTATTGAACTTCGGTTAATGATAACTATAAGAGTACAGATAATTCATAGATTAGGGATCTTCTTTGCAGGGATTGTACGCTACCACGATTTGAATCCTGTATACCTGCTCAAAGAATTATATGTCAGTATTGCATTAATTTGCTTTGGTTGTTATTACAGGTCTTCCTTTCCAACCTCCTTGATCCAGACAAGGTGACAGGTTGAATCGAACTCCCTCGTTGGCCAAGATCAGTGCCCGAGTGCGTTCCCAGTAGCCTGCCAGTTTGTCTTGGGGACCCTGCGCACTCTGTGGATCTGAAACATCCATTATCCCACGTTATAGAAGTAGAAACGTTTCAATAATTTCGCCTCGCGAGGCCAAATCCTCAGCGTGTGCGGCGAAGGCAAGCTGAGTGCTCAGCAGTTTTATTGGACTGGCCAATGACTCGCATGTTATTTTCACGCGATTCATACACACGACTCTTCAAAATGGTCTTGAAGAAGACGTTACGAGGAACTGAAATCAATTTCGTGAAACTTTTGCTCACCGTGTGCGCTGAAACCACTGAAGTGCGCTGACAGGCAATTGAGGCCGTTAGCTCAGCTGACATCTCTCGTGTGCCGGGCTTTATACACCTATAGTCAGGCCTGGTGTTTTGAGGAGTGCGATTACGCTCGCGCTCCAACACGCTCCTTATTTTTAGTTCAGAAGCATCATTTTCATACACCTCAGTGACAGCCTCTGTTGTTGTTGACTTGTTGTAAAAGCTTTTATCATCAGCACCTTTCTTGGGCTGCATTAGGAAAAGCTATTTGACGGAATGCCTCCCAAGTAGGTTTTACCATTTTTACCTTCCCTGCCTTTATTAAAGCAGTGTACTTCATCAAACAAGTAAAATCCTCTCAGCTTTGCTGTTTTTTTTCATTTTACAAAGGAAATCCTCCTGGATCTATGAACTTTCTACATTTTTTCACCAAAGAGTTCCAACGAAGGAACAAGTCCTGTTAACAGGTGTTTGAACACACTTTCTCCTAAATTATGAGCATTTCGTATGCCAACTATTTAGCAATTAACCTATATTTTGCGAATAACTTATTTCTTTATAATCTTCTACAAAAACAGATCTAGATTATTTTCATTGCCAAATATTTTTTGTCATTGAATTTTTTTTTTAACTAAATTTTACCTGTTAACTAAAATAGACATATAACTTATGAAATGTATATTTTAATTTTCAGTTTTTTTTTAAATATTTTAATTTAAAGTATAAATGTTTTATTGTAGAAAAATGAAATTGTATTATCTACTGCATATTATTAGAGAAGCACTCACATATGCATGCAAGCAATTTTAAAGGGTTTAATTATAGGAAAGCTAATCACTCCACTTGGAAGCATACAGTTTTATCTGCTTTCTGTTGCAAGCTTTTCATCTAGCATACAGTTCGTCTTCAGCATGGTCTACTTTCTGTAGCAAGGTTATACACCCAGCATGCACCTAGTCTTCAGCATGGTCTACCTCCTGTTGCAAGCTATAAACCTAGCATACTCCTGCAGCAAGCTTATACACCTAGTCTTCAGTATAGTCTACCTCCTGTTGCAAGCTATAAACCTAGCATACTCCTGGTCTTCTTGTACATGGTGTTTCATTTCATTTCATTTCAAACTTTATTTATAGTCGGGAATTTGTACAACGATAAAACATTAGCTGAGACAGCTCAGGTGTGCTCTCTGTAGCAAGCTATGCACCTAGCAAACACTTGGTCTTCAGCATGGTCTGATCTCTGTAGCAAGCTTATACACCTAGTCTTCAGCATGGTCTGCATTCTGTAGCAAGCCTATTCACCTAGAATACCATGGTCTTCTTTCTGTAGCAAGCTAATACACCTAGCATACACGCAGTATATACAGCATGGTCTATTTTCTGTAGCAAGCTGATACACCCAGCATACACCTAGAATACAACATGATCTGCTTTCTGTTGCAAGCTGATATACCTAGCATACACCTAGTCTTCAGCATTGTATGCTTCCTGTAGCAAGCTTATTCACGTAGCATACACCTAGTCTTCAACATGGTGTGTCTTCTGTAGCAAGCTGATACACCCAACATACACCTAGTCTTAAGCATACATGTAGCTACTTTATACACCTGGCATACACCCAGTCTTCAGCATGGTCTACTTTCTGTAGCAAGTGTATACACCTAAAATACAACATGATCTGCTTTCTGTAGCAAGCAGATACACCTAGTTTTCAGCATGGTCTGCTTTCTGTAGCAAGCTTATTCACCTACATGTAGCATAGACCTATTCTTGAACATGGTGTGCTTTCTGTAGGAAGCGTATGCAAATATCATACACCCAGTCGTCGGCATGGTCTTCTTTCTGTAGTAAGCCCAGCATACAGCTAGTCTTATGCATGATCTTTCTGTAGCAGGCTTATGCACCTAACATACACCTAGTCTTCAGCTTGGTCTGCTTTCTGTAGCAAGATTATACATATAGCATACATTGTCTTCAGCATGGTCTACTTTGTGTAGCAAGCCCATACACCAAGCATACAGTTGATCTTCAGCATGGTCTTTACACCTTACAGCTTATACACCTCGCATACACCTACATGTAGTCTTCAGCATGGTCTGCCTTCTGTAGCAAGCTATTCACCTCAGTGCTCTAGATAATTATTTTTTATGAGGAGTACTATACTCCTCCAAATTTGTTCGAAGGAGTATCGCTTGTCATACCAGGAGTATTAACGGTTCTGAAAAACTTCTGGTCCGGACAAGTTGTTGATGCACGGACAAAGGGACGTACACCACTGTGTAGTTTCTTGCCTGAAGTTTTTGCGCATAGTTCTACAACTCCAGTGACTATAGAGTCTATAATCCTCCGCACTAAATTCTGCACCGTCTCCTCGGTAGATTTGGCAAAAAAGGAGGTTATTTTGCGTGTCCCGGACATCTTTAACCGAATCACACATGATGTGATTGCTGCAGTGAAAAAAATGGCTGCTCACTATATAGTCCGGCAGATATGTAACAAAAAATGGGTCGATTGTGCACTTCGTGATAAAAGCATGGAACTTTGCATAGTGACAGAGAAACACATATTATTCATTTTTAGAGGGGGAGTCCGGCTTGAAAATCCGTAGTTGGCCGCCATCTTGGATTTCAAAATGGCCGCCATTAGAAACCATCAAATTCGCAAATCGGCACTTCTAAGACACATAGAAGGTTAATTTAAACGGCTATCCCCACATTTACGTACCGAAGGAAGTTGACCACCACACTTTTGCTGCACCAGAACGTATGGATTTTAACCCTTTGTTTAGCGCTATAAGAAATATGTGGAGTGCGCGGAAATCCTTCATGGACCAAATCACAAATGGGGTAACTAGAAAAAATTGTGATTTTTAGCGGGAGCAACACTGGTTACCATAGCAACTCAGTTGTTGAGACTAAAAAGTCCCGACGGTCAATATCGGACGGGCCAAAAATCGTCATTTTGGATGCTTTTTGTGTAAATCCATAGCAAATTAGACATGAATAATGTAACAAAATACGCTATTTCAATATATAACATCAAGGATTTGCCTGTAGAACCACCCTTTCAACAAAGATAAATAATTGAAACTAGGAAATGATTGAAGCAAGTAATATTGTCCAGAAAGTGCTCATTCATGTTTGCCATTACCGTTTCCCATGAGCATACGTTTTCATTTATGTTCCCCTGTAAGTCAAATATCAACAGCGATCACAGAGGAATTTGGTGAATAACATATTTGCGATGAATATTTAGCGGTCATACATGTAGCAACGAACAGTCCGACATATGGAAATCTTGATAAAGTCAGATAAAAGTAGCACAATTACCCATATGGTATGTTTGTATGGCATAAATCAGCTCGAGAAAACAAGAATAAATAAACTATTGGCGGGATTTGAACCTTCAACGCTTCATGCATGCGGATATAAGGTGCATTATGCATTATAATATGCCTCAACATCCAATTGAACTTTTATTAGTTTCATAACTTACACGAACTGGTGATTGATACATCAAATATTACCATTGGGACTTTTTAGTCCCGTTTCAAAAGGGTCTGATATTACCCAACGGGACTAAAAAGTCCCAAAACTAATTAACCTAATTTCGATAGGAAACTGAGCTGTTTTCCCAAAAATGAAACTAGCATTATGTTCTTGATGTTAGAAATCATTCATAAAAAAATTCCCAGTTAGATTGACTAAAAACTTCCTCAAACTAGAGTGCAACAATTTTCTTCTGAAATCCACTACGCTTTGCTGAGTGGGTTATCCGCGTGTCTGATGACGGCACCGATGGTTGTTCATCACAGCTCGCTATAGTTTGTTTCAGATAGTCGGGGACAACCTTCCGTGTGTACCTAAATGTCCCGACGGTAGGTTTGTGGAATTGACTGTGAGCTCAGTCACTTAAGAGGGGGTGGGACTTTTAAGTCCCGTCGGTAAACAAAGGGTTGGCGGCCATTTCTTTTTCAAAATGGCTGCCGAGAATCACTTATTTCGACGGTTATGTGACGGAGGTGAATCGATAGACACAAATCTACTTTTGGGTGACTTAAAATGATTTTTTGGCATCAGTAGAAACTCATTCATGTAGTTGATACCTGCAATATCTAAAATTAGTCATATTTTAGAGAGAAATTCCAGCACAATGTGGGTTAACCTTGCTGCAACTACAGTTTATCATGCAGCAGCATCAACTACTACTGGTAGAATGCGCTGGCTTCTGAAAATGAACACCAAACTGGCTGTCATTCATCTTTGGTATAAGTTCCCTATTCAAACTTACTTAGAGAAGCTTCTCCTGAAGAACGGAGAAGAAACCAAGTCCAAATGGGACGGACCTGAACGGCGGGTCTCTATACGCACTCCCTTCGGTTGGGAGCTCTTCCAGACCTCTACAAACATCAATAGTCCCATTGCTACTTGCATGATCAAACAGTAACACAGTATAACCTCGTAAACAATAGCATTCTTCAACGAGGTCGACCCTGGCTCAACCGTCGACAACTCGCGGCACAGTGGACTTAGTTGAGTCAGTTGAGTATGATTAGGTCATACATATACTAGATACGTTCCTTAGAGAGCTTTTTATGGTTAAAAATCCCTGTTAGTACACCATCTTGGATATCAAGCTTTTCGCCATCAGCGAACATTGGAGCCTAAAATGGATATCTGATACAAGGCTGGTTTACATATTGCTTTGACCGAGGAAACTGGTTAAGGGAGTTCTGTGTGGAACAATGCCCAGTCGGAGACGACCACCATTATCATACACATGGATACTAAAATACTAACAAAACACTAAATCTGATAATCCCTTCAGTCTTCTCCCTACACTTGGAGCTAAACGGCTGAAACTTACGACAATGTCTGGGTTAAGCTCTTTCCTTAACCTTGCCTTTCAAGATCAGATTACTATGATGGAGTTTTTGAGATCCCGCCATGTATCATGGTTAAGCTTTTCCGTGATATCTTGCAAACTTATAGTATTATGCAAACATGTCCAGATTTCCTCAATAAGATATGCCACTAGTCAGAGAGTTTTAGTCGCAAATTTTTGGAAAGTTCAACCTCGATGAACTGGTTTTGCCATGCATGTCAGTTGACTGTGCTACCATTGCTCCATCGTTGAAGGAGCTCCATTACCAGATTCATATTTATCAGTTACTCCGGAAATGGAATAAGCTCATATCAGTAATCCATGTTATATTTGTTGACCACAATTTCTCTAATGATCGAACTTAGTTGTATGATAGAGATGGTTATTCATAATGTTGTGGACAAAGTGTCAGTTTGAAGCATTGAATGGGGATGCGGCTGGTTCCCGGGTTGCCTATCCTGCCAGCCGAGTCGCCAAAAGTGTGATTGAAATCCCATGTGCAGGTTGAACTACTAGTTCTGGTTTTTGCATCATTTGTATTGCTGATTCGGGTGTGGAATTTCAACGACAAACTGAATCTATGAATATTGCACTCCAATATACCAAATATAGGCATGACTACATATTTGAACGAGCTTGTCAATGAGCATTTTGTCATCCTCGAAACACAATACTAGTTTCCAGTAGTGACGATAGAACACAAATGAAAAAGGTGATGATGGTGCCGTTGGCCTTAGAGGAAGACCTGCTGCCCTTACAGGAAGTCATGTTGCCCTTACAAGAAATCCTGCTGCCCTTTTTGCGCTGGGTAGCTAGGCGCTGGTCAAGAAGGCTCACATAATTTTAGGACCGGCCATGCCACCCCGCCCAGGTGTTTGCGAAAAACAAATGACTTCGCTGATGATAGGTTGGATAAGGCTCATTGTTTTCAGTAATCTTAGTGCCTCTGCCTCTTCACATCTTTAGTGGACTAATGAATTGTAAAATGTGTCCTCTCACTGAATGCGCAGAGACTCATTAAATACGTTTTGACAAAGTCGAGAAAATTCGTACTGCTTTGTTTGCTCTGAGCAAAAGTGATAGTCACTTACAGTGTGTCTCGTAGTTTTTATTTCATCCTTGTTGGTGGAAATATATGTGTTGAAGCTGAACATCAACACCAGTACATTCGTCAAAAAAATCACTACTGTAGAAATTCCAAACCGAGACGAATACTTGCAACTTCCCCAAACAGATATTTTCTGACCTATTTATCGCTTGCTCATTCTCGAGCACACACATCTATCAAAACCACATCTCTAATTTCCAAAGCTTTGTCCTTACAGCCTGCTCCTGGTTGGAAACTCGTGTTGAACCAGACAGCTCATGAACAGCTATATATTCCTGCATCACAAGGATAACTGGCTAGTATACAGTCATGTACATCCATGATCAACCATAAGCATACGGAGAAGATGAAAAGGGGAATTCAAGTAGTGTTCCATATTAAAATGATTTGCTTTTTGAATTCTTCGAGAAATATTGGAAACCTTTTCCCGAAGAGAGTAAGGATTTGCCGGAAAGCAAAAAACCAAAAACGCTTATGTTGCCAAAATAGTTAATGAAATCGGAACCTGTGTCATAATCAATTTCTAATGTTCACGAAGAAAAATATCTAGAGAAATGTTATGTATGAAACAAGCGGACTCGAGAAGGCCAAGCTGCCGCGAAGTGTCGGAGTCCAAGCCCCAACTGACCTCGCTGAAGAATGCATTTTCTCTTCGCGCTTGAATTGTATGATTGTTTTATTTTGGTGCTATTAATGCTTTTATATGAATTATGGGCGCAGAAACTCTATTAATGACGAGGGATGAATATTGAGTGACTGACTAGACGCTAAGTTTATCAACAACTTGTCAACAAGCTTGCTGTTTCTTCGCGATGGATGGAATGAGGCTGGGTTTTTGTAGAAAAATCATCCAGTAAAGTATGAGAGTCTCGAGTTGGCCGTCATTTTCATCTGATGACGATACAGCTCATCAATCCCTAGTGTACGAGTTGTCACAGCGAAACAGCTCACTAATTACCAATATACGAGTTGTCAGAGCATTTCCATCATAGCTCTCTAGATTTGTATCTCATACCGCTTATGCCGGTGCTAGGGGCCGTGTGGTCATGTCATCCAAGTTGCCACATGAACAGGTACAATCAAAGTGTACCTGAGATACAACACATATCACGAATCGTTTGATTCTTGGTATGTGCTTTAGAATAGGTTAACCAGAAGACCATACTGTGAAGTCATGTGGCTCTGTCAGTATGTCGGCACCTCTTCTCACTTCCCTTATATGTGTTGTAATTCTCACAAAGAAGAGTGTCATGCTGACATATCCGCCGCACAGACTCACCACAGATGAGGTGAGCTTTTTCTCCGTTGTTCAAGAGGGGCTTCTCCGAGTGAGTGGGGATGGAAAACTAACACGAAACTTGAATGGCAGCCATTTTGACTCCTCAGAAATTATCGTATTCTATTTCGAACAGAATATCTATATTGGGGAAACTATACATGCAACAAGCTTAATTTATTCGAATTATGCTCAGCACTCTGTCACGGAGATTAGTCTCCAGCGTCACTAACTTCATATATTGCATAGATCACCGATGGAAATACACGATCAAATGTAGAGTATTAGGTAAATACCCAAGATGTGACCTATTCCGGAAATCAGCTATGTGAATGAGTTGGAGAGATATGTAGTTGGTGGGTAAAGTTGACGTTTAGCGACTGAAAAGCAACCATATCAATCTACAGAATAACTTCTCTTGGTACCTCACTTTCAGACTTTAGAATACGGAAGATTCTAGGGTGTAGCCGTAGTATCTCAACCGCGCTTCTATTGCAGCTGTTCATGTGGAAACTTAACCACACGTGTCACGTGTCCACAAGTAACCATGCAGTGCCCAAAGACATGAAAAACATTTTAAGCCACTCAGAAGTAGAAGTCTGTGCATCTGTTCACGTAAGTCACATAACAATGAAAATAAGCGATTCTCGGCAGCCATTTTGAAAAGTAAACGGCCGCCATCTCAAATTCCATCAGTTCTGGTGCAACAAAACTTTGTTGATCTGCTTCCTTGAGTACGCAAATGTGGGTATTACTGTTTAAATTGGCCTCCTATGTGTCTCAGAAGTGCAGAAATGCGACTTTGTGGTATTTCATGGCGGCCATTTTGAAATCCAAGATGGCGCCAAAATACGGATTTACAAGCCGGACTCCCCCTCCAATAATGAATCATATGCGTTTATCTATCATCTTGCCAAATTTCATGCTTTTATCAAAAAGTGCACAATCATTTCACATATCTGCCTGACTAATAGCAACGGTACTGTTTCCGGCAAGCTCTCCAGTCTCCGTGCAAGGGTATTGCTGATGAAATATATGACAACGTAAAACACCCCCGGAGACAGATTTGTCTCCCTTGATATGCCTTGCTGAGATCAGGAGACCGAGTCAACGGATTGACGGCATCGTTTATTAGAGAAATTTTACGCATTGATTTTGGCGATAAGGCGTATCAGCTATTTATCGGGCGTATTTGTTACGCCTAGATTTCAGCATGCATGCGTTTTTGAACTTTTTGTAGGCGTAAATTACGCCAATACGCCCCTTATCTGGAGCACTGCACCTAGCATACAGTTTGTCTTCAGTATGGTGTACTTTGTGTAGCAAGCTTATACACCCAGCATGCTTCTAGTCTTCAGCATTTTCTGCTTTGTTCTGCTCCCTGCAGCAAGATTATACACCTAGTCTTCAGCATGGGCTACCTCATGTAGCAAGCTATAAACCTAGCATACTCCTTAGGAGTTTATAGAAGTCACATCTTACTACCATTAATAGGCTGTAAAATTCACTCAAAAACTCAGTAGAGAAGCCAAGAATCATGGTAAACTTACGAAAAAACTCAATTCCGGCAAAAATGCTATTGCTATTAATGTATTAAAATATTACACAAGAAAGGGGTGAAATGCTAGAAGAACTGAATATTGATTGGACAAAACTCAATTTAGCGAGAAAAAAAAGATAATATTCTGACGTCTATGAACCCCTGTCCTAGTCTTCTTGCTACATGGTGTGCTTTCTGTAGCAAGCTTATACACCTAGCAAACACCTAGTCTTCAGCATGGTCTGATCTCTGTAGCAAGCTTATTCACCTAGAATACCATCGTCTTCTTCTGTAGAAAGCTAATACACCTAGCATACACACAGTCTTCAGCATGGCCTACTTTCTGTAGCAAGCTGATACACTCAGCATAGACCTAGAATACAACGTGACCTGCTTTCTGTAGCAAGCTGATATACACCTAGCATACACCTAGTCTTCAGCATACTCTGCTTTCTGTAGCAACCGTATACATCTAGAATACTACATGGTCTACTTTCTGTAGCAAGCTGATACACTAGCATACACCTAGTTTTCAGCAAGGTCTGCTTTCAAAGCGTGCCTGAGGTACACGTACCATTCTCTAGATAACGACTTTAGAACGATTATTATGGATTAAGAATACTGATCAGCGATACGGATTTTATATTTTTGGAACATCATCATGTCTTGTCGGCATCACTGAAAACTGTTGACCGCTTCGCTCTTGCAGGAAACTAGCCTATGTTTATGTATACTATGATTGTCTTTTTTGAATTTGGTGCTATACTGTTATATGGATATGGAATAGGTCTTTGGATTATGGACGCGGATATTCTTTAATGGACGACGGCTGAATTAATTATGACGGACTAGACGCTTGTATTCTGTAGCAAGCTTATTCATCTAGAATACACCTAGTCTTCAGCATGGTCGGTATTATGTGGCAAGCTTAGGGAGCTTCTTGAAATTAGGGCATACTAGGAACGGGAATAAGGCAATCCAAACTGTGTGGCATGGTGCGCCGAGTTGGAACTCTTAGAACTCCCTGGCATCCATTTTCGAACTCGCCAAAGAAAGACTGGCATATGGCTTGCCATACAATGGCACTGAGGGAATGGCATGGCTGATCAGAACAAAAGTTGCATAGTGTTACAAGCGTCTGTATCTCATTTGGATACCCAGCATATGCCATTCCTTTCAAGGAACTCCTGCCCTAATTTCAAGAAGCGCCCTTATGCACCTAGTCTTCAGCATAGTCTACTTTCTGTAGCAAGCTATAAACCTAGCATACACCTGGTTTTGAATATGGTCTGCTTTCTGTAGCAAGCTTATACACCTCGCATACACATATCTTCAGCATGGTCTGCTTTCTGTAGCAAGCTTATCCATCCATTCTTCAGCATGGTCTGCTTTCTGTAGCAAGCATATACACCTAGCAGACATCTAGTCTTCATTATGGTCTGCTTTCTGTATGAAGCTTATACACCTCGCATACACCCAGTCTTCAGCATGGTCTGCTTTCTGTAGCAATCTTATACATCCGGTCTTCAGTATGGTCTGCTTTCTGTAGCAATCTTATACACCCAGATGCTGGGTCGACATCGGGCCTTACAGGCTAGTCGTTTGTGTTAAATGCCGTCATTTACATCTGACGACGATACAGCTCACCAATCTCCAATGTACGAGTTGTCACAGCGAAACAGCTCACCAATTACCAGTATACGAGTTGTCAGAGCATTTCCATCATAGCTCTCTAGATTTGTATCTGATACCGCTTATGCCGGTGCTAGGGGCCGTGTGGTCATATCATCCAAGTTGCCACATGAACAGGTACAATAAAAGCGTACCTGAGATACAACACATATCACGAATCGTTAGATTCTTGGTATGTGCTTTAGAATAGGTTAACCAGAAGACTATTCTGTGAAGTCATGTGACGCAGTCAGTATGTCGGCACCTCTTCCCACTTCCCTTATATGTGTTGTAATTTAGCATGGTCTGCTTTCTGTAGCAATCTTATACACCCAGTCTTCAGCATGGTCTGCTTTCTGTAGCAATCTTATACACCCAGTCTTCAGCATGGTCTCCTTTCTGTAGCAATCTTATACACCCAGTCTTCAGCATGGTCTGCTTCTGTAGCAATCTTATACATCCAGTCTTCAGCATGGTCTGCTTTCTGTAGCAAGCATATACACCTAGCAGACATCTAGTCTTCATTATGGTCTGCTTTCTGTAGGAAGCTTATACACCTCGCATACACCCAGTCTTCAGCATGGTCTGCTTTCTGTAGCAATCTTATACATCCGGTCTTCAGCATGGTCTGCTTTTCATAGCAGCAATCTTGTACACCCAGTCTCTTCAGCATGATATGCTTTCTGCTTAGCAATCTTATACATCCAGTCTTCACGCTGGTCTGCATGCCAACATTGTCTTATGTAGTGTTCTGCATGGTGCATTTAGCAGCAGCGTCTTGCTTGCATCCAGAGTCTTCCCGGCATGGTCTTGCTTTCTGTAGCAACATATACACACAACGCGGGCCATCTAGTCTTCCATTGCTTATGGTCTGCTTTCTGCTTAGGAAGCATACTCTTATCACCACAGTCTTCGGCATGGTGCCAGCACCCGTGCGTCACCATGCATCCAGGTCACTTCAGCATGGTCTGCTTTCTGTAGCAATCTTATACACCCAGTCTTCAGCATGATATGCTTTCTGTAGCAATCTTATACATCCAGTCTTCAGCATGGTCTGCTTCTGTAGCAATCTTATACATCCAGTCTTCAGCATGGTCTGCTTTCTGTAGCAAGCATATACACCTAGCAGACATCTAGTCTTCATTATGGTCTGCTTTCTGTAGGAAGCTTATACACCTCGCATACACCCAGTCTTCAGCATGGTGTGCTTTCTGTAGCAATCTTATACATCCGGTCTTCAGCATGGTCTGCTTTCTGTAGCAATCTTATACATCCGGTCTTCAGCATGGTCTGCTTTCTGTATCAAGTTTTTTCACATAGCATACACCCAACAGGCATAGCGGAAACAATTGGTTGAAATATTTGCCAACAAGGCCACTGTTAATTGTTCGTTTCTCGTAACTTACTTGTAAAAATACACATGCTGAGTGCTATAATTATTAATTTTAACTTGCAAACCAATTGTATACAAATATGAAGAAAATGAGCAAGTTTTACTCATGAAAATGTAAATTCCTCATGGATTTTAATTATTTCACTCAAAATATAGATGAGGGCTGGTTACGGGAAATGAATCATTAATTATTAACAGCCCAACCAAATGATGATGTCCGGAAGTATAAACTTCAAGTCATTTAAATATTACATATCATTTTCAATGGAAAGGTTAATTAAGCTTTGACCATGTCACTAAAACAGATTTTTTCTACTCCGTGGGAATCCAAAGGAGTCCAGCTTATGTGAATGAGCAAGGATGCCCCCCCGCCCCACCCCATGCTTTTTGTAAAGTAGAATCTGCATTCAATACAGAAATAGGTTTCTTCGATTTATTCTCATTTCTTAAAATCTTCTCTGCCTTTAGCATGCTCTGCTTTCTGTAGTAATCTTATATCATTGACACTTGTACTTGTAAGTATAATGATATATTTGTACAAAGATAGTGCCACGGCACTGTAGCTCATCTGTCTGTAACTGGAGAAAGCAGCTGTGAGAAATTTTTACTAAAGAACTGCAATAGATGAGTTTCTAACTTTTGTGGTCCCCCCTGAACACTAAATGATCCATGCAGTTATTTCCCCGAGATTTCATGATAAAGTTTCATGGGAAATTCAAGATACGGCCATATTGGATTTTCGAATCGGACAAGAATATGTATCTTGCTCAACTTGACCCCAAGAGAAACCTGTGTGTCAAATTTGAGAAAGATCAATGCTGTAGTTCCTGAGAAATCGCGATAACAAAGTTTCATGGGGAAATCCAAGATGGCCGCCTGGTGGCCATATTGGATTTTTGAATCCGAGCAGAAAAAGTATCTTGCACAACTAGACCCGAAGGGGAACCTGTGTACCAAATTTGAGAAAGATCCATGTGGTAGGTCCTGAGAAATCGCAATAACAATGTTTCATGGGGAAATCCAAGATGGCCAGGTATCTTGCACAGCTAGACCCCAAGGGTAACCTCTGTACCAAATTTGAGAAAGATCCATGCAGTAGTTCCGGAGAAATCACGATAATGTCTCATCTGGAACTCCAAGATGGCCGCCTGGTGGCCATATTGGATTTTTCAATCAGACCACAAATTGTATCTTGCACAACTAGACCCCAAGGGGAACCTCTGTACCAAATTTAAGAAAGATCCATGTAGTAGTTCCTGAGAAATCGCGATAACAATGTTTCATTTGGAAATCCAAGATGGCCGCCTGGTGGCCATATTGAATTTCTGAATCAGACCACAAAAGTATCTTGCACAACTAGACCCCAAGGGGAACCTGTGTATCAAATTTGATAAAGATCCATGCAGTACTTCCTGATAAATCACGATAAAGTTTCATAGGGAAATCCAGATGGTCGTCTGGTGGCCATATTGGATTTTCGAATCGGAGCAGAAAAGGTATCTTGCACAGCTAGACCCCAAGGGCAACCTCTGTACCAAATTTGAGAAAGATCCATGCAGTAGTTCCTGAGAAATCACGATAATGTTTCATCTGGAACTCCAAGATGGCCGCCTGGCGGCCATATTGGATTTTTCAATCAGACCACAAATTGTATCTTGCACAACTAGACCCCAAGGGGAACCTCTGTACCAAATTTGAGAAAGATCCATGCAGTAGTTCCTGAGAAATCGCGATAACAATGTTTCATTTGGAAATCCAAGATGGCCGCCTGGTGGCCATATTGGATTTCTGAATCAGACCACAAAAGTATCTTGCACAACTAGAATTCCAAAGGGGAACCTGTGTATCAAATCTGAGAAAGATCCATGCAGTACTTCCTGATAAATCACGATAACAAAGTTTCATAGGGAAATCCAAGATGGCCGCCTGATGGCCATATTGGATGTTCGAATCAGAGCAGAAAAGGAATCTTGCACAACTACACCCCAAGGGGAACCTGTGTACCAAATTTGAGGAAGATCCACGCAGTAGTTCCTGAGAAATCGCAATAACAATGTTTCATGGGGAAATCCAAGATGGCCGCCTGGTGGCCATATTGGATTTGTGAATCAGACCACAAAAGGTATCTTGCAGAACTAGACCCCAAGGGGAACCTGTGTATCAAATTTGAGAAAGATCTATGCAGTAGTTCCTGAGAAATCGCAATAACAAGAAATCCAAGATGGCCGTCTGGTGGCCATATTGGATTTTTGAATCAGACCGTAAAAGGTATCTTGCACAACTAGACCCCAAGAGGAACCTGTGTACCAAATTTGAGAAAGATCCATGCAGTAGTTACCGAAAAATAATGACGACAAAATTTCACTGGTAAATTCAAGATGGCCGCCATGGCAGCCATATTTAAAATCGTATCGACACCGCATGAACAAATTCTGGTGTGCTCATTAAGGGGAACATGCATGCCAAGTTTCAGCTTAATCGGTCAAGCGGTTTCAGAGAAGAAGATGTTTACACACGACGGACGACACACGACGGACGATGGACGACGGACAATCAGGCCATGACATAAGCCCATCGGGCCTTCGGCCCAGATGAGCTAAAAATTTGAAAAATTTAATCAGAGATTGTTCTTGTAAACGAACAACTGATTCCTGTCCTATATACTCATTGTTCCACTTTGGCTTAGGTAATGCGTGGTTCCCTTGTGTGAAAAGGAATAGGACCCAACGTCGTGATATAACTGAAATATAGTTGAAAGCGATGTTGTTGTTGTTGTTGGTTCGGAAATCCCTCCTTTCATCTAGGAGCACCCTCTTACAGAGGTATTTAGAAGCTTGCAGTAACCCCGCCGCTTACTAGGGTGGTCGAGACAGGGTCAGTAGCGATGTTAAATCATATTCACTCACTCTTTTGACAGCAATAAGGCCATTGTCACTTGATTGGTTGTTTAGCATGACCTTGATTTTTTAAATGCACATGCTATAATTATTTAGTATTAAATTGCAAACCAATTGTATATGAATATAAAGAAAATTAGTAAGTTTTACTCAAGAAAATGTAAATCTGGGATTTTGAGGGCAAATTATTATTTTAATTATTTGCCCTCAAAATATAGATGAGGGCTGGTCATGCTAAACAACTAATCAAGTGACAATGGCCCAATATCATCAGAAGAAGTGTATTGATGGTGTTTTCGTCTCCAAATAAAACTTGGTAGAGGATAAGTTTACATAATTTGGGATGATTTTACCAATTTAAATTCAAGGTTTTTTGCTACCTGTCCCATGCGAATACATCCAAAACAAGCATCAATAAATATGATTCTCATAAGATAAAATAAAGAATGAAAATATTCTGATTTGATGCCAGCTTTATTTGTATGATAAGGATTCATTCACCCAGGAAATAGAAGTATGAAATGTATTGAGTAGATGGGAAGACTGTTGAAAAGCGTACATGTAAATTGTAGAAATCTTACACATGTAATAATAATAATACAGTATTTTGCAAAACTCATGGATATTCACAAGTTTTTATCCGCGGTAAATTTCATCCATGGAATAAATCGTTGGTAGGTTTCATTCATGAATATTCATCAAGCTATGTTAACATATCAATAGGGGATTTATTTCCTGAATGAACAGTTCATTGGTAGTTTTAATTCCTGAATATTCATCAGGCTATGTTAACAGGTCATTTGGTGGATTTATTTAATGAATGAACAGTTCATTGGTAGTTTTTATTCATGAATATTCATCAGGCTATGTTAACAAGTCATTGGTGGATTTTTAGCCCACCATCACCAGATGGTGGGCTGTTCAAATCGCTTTTTGTCCGTGGTCCGTCGTCAGTCCGTCCGTAAACAATTCTTGTTATCGCGATTTCTCAGGAACTACTACATGGATCTTTCTCAAATTTGGTACACAGGTTCCCCTTGGGATCTACTTGTGCAAGATACCTTTTCTGGTCCGATTCAAAAATCCAATATGGCCACAAGGCGGCCTCTGAGGGGATTACATATAATTTCCATACATATTTCTCTGTAACTACTAAATGGATCTTTCTCAAATTTGGTACACAGGTTCCCCTTGGGGTCTAGTTGTGCAAGATACCTTTTCGGTCTGATCTCAGATTTTCCCATGAAACTTTATCGTGATTTCTCAGGAAGTACTCTATGGATCTTTCTCAAATTTGGTACACAGGTTCCCCTTGTGGTCCAGTTGTGCAGGATAACATTTTTGTCCAGATTCGAAAATCCAATACGGCCACCAGGCGGCCATTTTGAATTTCCACATGAAATTTTGTTATGAATTCTCAGGAACTACTTCATGGGTCTTTGTCAAATTTGGTACACCGGTTCCTCTTGTGGCTTACTTGTGCAACATACCTTCCCTGGTCCAATTCCAAAATCCAATATGGCCACAAGGCGGCCATCTTGGATTTCCTCATGAAACTTTGTTATTGCGATTTCTCAGGAACTAATGCATGGATCTTTCTCAAATTTGATACACAGGTTCCCCTTGGGGTCTAGTTGTGCATGATACCTTTTCTGGTCCGATTCGAAAATCCAATATGGCCACAAGGCGGCCAGCTTGGATTTCCTCATTAAACCTTGTTATCGGGATTTCTCAGGAACTACTGCATGGATCTTTCTCAAATTTGGTACACAGGTTCCCCTTGGGGTCTAGTTGTGCAAGATACCTTTTCTGGTCCGATTCGAAAAACCAAAATGGCCACAAGACAGCCATCTTGAATTTCCCCATGAAACCTTGTTATCATGATTTCTCAGGAAGTACTGCATGGATCTTTCTCAAATGTGGTACACAGGTTCCCCTTGTGGTGCAGTTCTGCAAGATACCTTTTTCTGGCCCGATTTGAAAATCCAGTATGGCCACCAGGCGGCCATTTTGAATTTCCCTGTGAAATTTTTGTTAATTCTGGTACAGAGGTTCCCCTTGTGGCCTACCTGTGCAAGATACCTTTCCTGGTCCGATTCCAAAATGCAATATGGCGACCAGGCGGCCATCTTGGATTTCCCCGTGAAACTTTGTTATTTCTCTGGAACTACTGCATGGATCTTTCTCAAATTTGGTACACTGGTTTCCCTTAGTGTCTAGTGGTGCAATATACCTTTTCTGATCCAATTCGAAAATCCAATATGGCCACCAGGCGGCCATCTTGGATTTCCCCATGAAACTTTATCGTGATTTCTGAAGAAGTACTGCGTGGATCTTTCTCAAATTTGCTACACAGGTTCCCCTTGGGTCTAGTTGTGCACGATACCTTTTTCAGTCCGATTCGAAAATGTAATATGACCACCAGGGGGCCATTTTGGATTTCCCCATGAAACTTTATCGTGATTTCTCAGGAAGTACTGCATGGATCTTTCTCAAATTTGGTACACAGGTATCCCTTGTGATCCAGTTGCGCAAGATACCGTTTTTGGTCAGATTCGAAAATCCAATATGACCATCTTCAATTTCCCCTTGAAACATTGTTATCGTGATTTCTCAGGAAATACTTCATGGATCTTCCTGAAATTGGTACACAGGTCCCACATGGGGCCTAGTTGTGCAAGATACCTTTTTTTGGTTCGATTCGAAAATCCAAGTTACACTTCAAATTAATACGGTATTCCCAAGTTGTGACGTTGCATTACAAGAGTAGGCGGATCAAACGGTGGGGCATATTCTATATATTGACTAGAGAATATCCATACCTTCACCTTCTATACCAAGGAGTTCAAATGATTCCGAAATAAAATGTATTTCTTCAAATTTTAAATCAGTTTACTTTAGTCCATGCCATTGCAAGTGAACTGCCCGACCGTTTCGTCTGCCGACGGGTCGGTTACACAAAGGGACGTCACTCTTGT
This sequence comes from Hanleya hanleyi, assembly GCA_036873755.1. NCBI lineage: Eukaryota > Metazoa > Mollusca > Polyplacophora > Lepidopleurida > Hanleyidae > Hanleya > Hanleya hanleyi. The sequence goes on along the minus strand of JAVTVY010021034.1, from coordinate 53,273 downwards.
GACACAACCTCACAACTCGACAACTGTAGACTACTGCGTGTTTCGATCCAAGAGAGATAATCAGGATTCAGACACTTTCAAAGTTTCAACATTACTGCACAGACCGGATCCCTTCAGTATTAAGTTTTGTACCATCTTACTGTTTTCGAGCATGGTATCTTAAAAGAGATTCAAACTAGCCCAGTAAACAGAACAGAAATAGCATTCATTCCTCATTATAAAGTCTTAAGTATGGCATAGCTCATGCGAAAGTGTCAAAAGAGATTTGTATTCGCTTCCAGTACCCAATGATGACACGTGCGGAAAAAAACTAAAGAAAAAAAGATGAAGGATCCTCTGGACATTCACTTTCAGACTAACTTTGCTCATTTCACTTGTACTATAACAACCGACATCAAGTACAGTTTCTAGAAATCTTGAAACTCCTGAAACTTAGAAAGATAATATCTTGGTGTTTTCCAGTGTCTCTTTTTCGATCTTTTTCGCTCAAATTCGAAATTCTGCAAACAAAATTACAAATCATTCGTTTCTTCTTAGTAACAATGGACAAAAAGATCCTCTTGTCATTAGTTTACAATTATCGGACAATGGTGGGCACCAGGATCTTTCGGGGTTTTTTCCATGAATAAACAGGTCAATGGTACATGTAGTTTTCACTCATAATTATTCATCAGGTCATCACGCAAATAAATATCAGGTCCTTAATTCATTTCAATAGATTGGAATGTTCTTTTGTCTCCAACACAAAAATATTGATATTCCAAATTTAATAACATAGTAAACTCCTTGTCAACAAAGATAGTTATACCCCATGTTAACAAAAAATAATATGCTTCAATGGTTGATAATTGTTTAGCCATGAAAGTGATTTAAACATGCCTTTTACCCATTATTGAGAGGCTGAATAGCCCGTCTGTGCAGTCATCCGTGATTTCGGCTGATCAGCTAGGACAATATTTGAACTGGTGATACATGTAGTTGGCATATTTTCATATAATATTTGCCAAATTATACATTATTTTAAGCATAATGACACTTTCTTGGCATGCTGGGAAAATATAGTACACATATATAGTATACAATTATTATTGCTGGTTCAAAATAATCTGGTTCAAAAAGTGGAAACCAGTAGTTGAAGTCACTGCACAGACTGGTTTTTCTTTGTTCTGTCAGTAATATGCAAAAGGCAGATTGCTAAGTGCAACCTTGTCCTGGTGTGTTCTTCAAGAATTATAGCTGCTCAGTGTTGGTCATAGTACAAGACATTTTAGTCCAGACTGAAAGGCTCTGTTTAACTATATCAGTTGGTAATATTTTCAGTATTCACATTTCGATTTATTTCTTATGGTATCTGTTTTCAAAACTGAAAATTGTACAAATGCTATTTTGGCTCAATGAATTCTTTCACAGTTTCAGTATATTCAGTAACTAGTTATCATGTTATTAATCTAATCACAGGTAAATAATGTCATCTCAAGAGATTCTCTCTGAACATCTTTGTTAAAACCATCTACACAGGCAAGCCACTAACAACATCAAGGTTTCTTTTTTAGCCAAAGGCGAAACATTGACCATCTTGCCTGGCTTGTGGGATATTTGATGGTAGATGAATACTTATATTTTCTTTATAAATATTATTCGTTTATTTATTAATTTTCATTATTTTTGTAAATGATCGTATTCATCTGCCACCAAAGAGTGAGTGAGTGAGTGAATAGGGTTTAACGTCGCTTTCAACATTTTTTCAGCTATATCACGACGGGGAAGGGAAGGGAGGGGAGGGGCAGGGGCAGGAGTACCTACTTGTACTGCCACCAAAGATCTGACAAGCCAAGCAAATATGATGTTTTCAAAATCTGTTGTCACAGTTGTCATGGCTGTGGTAAACAAGTGATCTGACTAGTCAATATACACAGGATGTTGCTTTGTCTGATTAACTGAAAAATATACAGTTGCATTTCCTGTATAAACCCTGACGTGTCTGGGATACAGATACGTGTACCCCTGGTTTTAGTGAGAACTATAATTTCAAGTCATCTGCACAGGTCTGGCCATCATTTCCAGTACTATCTCTGCAAAATCAACTCACATAATACATCAATCCTCGTTCAATACCTGCACATTTAACAAGCGACGTGTTCGCAACGACTTTCTCACTCAATGACCTACTATGGTGGGAATAGGACGATGAAGACCATTGGATGTTGTCTTAGCCAACATATTGTACTGTATGAGGGACGTATAAACACATTTGCACACCGTCAAATGGAAAATATATGTACATGCAAGTCCTTTTTCAATGTTGTGGGTTTCCCACATTTTTTTTTCGTAATTTGTAACATCACAGAAAATATGGAATTTCACAGACCTTTGTCAAAATGCAAGGCTGAACCACAGTAAATCCCCTAAAAATGCAACCACAGGAAGTGAAATTTCCAACCAATATTCAATGGGTGATCAAATGTATTAGAACTGGAATTTGAGAAAATGGTCCAAAATCATGCAAATTATCCATTATTTTGATCATTTTAGAGGTTGATCACAAATTGGTGACGACTGAATTCTACTAGAGTGAATGAATTAGAGAAATTACTGTAAAGCCATATACAATAATATTTCTGTTTCCAGTAACCCTACCTACCCATGTCTTTTACAGTTAATAAAAAAGTTTGGGCGACATTTTTTCCCCTATCTTTTTCAGTCATACTCTTGTGAAATCCTATACAAAAATGTCAAAAACTGATAATAAAAAACACATGCCTACCTACCTACCCAATTTTTCTAAAGTTACTGGAAACAAAAGTATTATTGTGGATGACCTAAATTCAGCAGTATTTAGTTCTTTCAAAGACACTATGCAATCTCCGTCAACTAGGATAGAAAAATCACAACAATATCCCCTTATACTGAAGCTTTGAACAACTTGGACACAGTCCTAGCATCATATTTTTAATGGTTGGTGACATCATCTCAGGATGTTACAGAAGAGATCTCTTAACAATGTATGAATATTTTCTAGCGAGGTGCAGATCCATAATATCAGGCTGGGATATCAGAACTATGTTATGGTGGACAGTTCAACACAAATGTAGTTGTATCACACTGTTTTAGCACCAATGTCCATCTTAAATGCAATCACAGTAATTAACTGGCAGTGGCCTTCCTCTTCTTAACGAGTTCAGCCAGGTGTTTAAAACGAGCCACACAATCTTCCTGAAGATATAAATAAAGATAGAGTGAATTAGTAAATAGGATTGAAATATTGTTAAAAGCAAAGTTAAATCATATCCTGATATAGTGCCTGCATGCAACAGTGTGTTTCCGATGCCACCTTTTTATACTAGAGATCTATCCGCTTAATGCTGAGCAGTAATCAAGGAAGCAGCAAGTGCGAGTTCTAGTTTTAAAGCCTTTGGTATCACTTCACTCAGATATTGGATAGCTTTCGCAAATACTAAAATACAACATGGTTATTTTCCCATTCTGATTCCACTTCTTCCTTTCCAGTGTAATTTAACAAGATTACTGTAGAAATTCATTTATATTTCATCCCATTTGATGTTACATAAAATATCCACGATCGCTCAGTTGTTAAAACAGATGACCGAAAGCAATCGCGTCACAGCTTGAAAATATTTGCGGCCATTAAGGCAAATTTTACTATCGCAAATACTTTAAGCTGACCTATCGGATGTATGAATAAAATCAGATGGTATTAGATCACTTTATTTTCCCTTTCAATTCAGTTAAAATGAAAAAACTTGAGAATGAAGAACATTTTCTACTACATGTACAAAGATGTTGATCAATGCGAGCCGAATATCGGCCCAATATTTTCTTTTAAAGTTTGTTTTTAAGTGAGAAATTATCAGAGACGTTCGCATTACTGGGATGATAGTCGCTTCAGCATTGATCACATTGATCTCTGGCACAGTGTATACAATTAAACATCCATTTCCTCTTGTTTTATGATCAAATTAACTAGTGAACAGGAATGTTTTCATACATGTACACAATGTTAAGACTTCCAACGAAGATGCAGTTAAATAATGTTCATGCAACCACATTCATTAATTTCAGCCACAGAATGAAAGTAGAGGGGTAAAGTATGTACCTTTGTTTTGCCTGAGATGTGTTCAGCTATTTTCTCCCACCTCTGTTCTGTACCCTTCGGGTGTTGTCTCAGAGCCCATTCCAGGGTCATTTGTTGGTTCTGCGTCCACACATCTATGTCATCTGTGTTTTTGTCTGGTTCCTCATTCGACCCGCCATCTTCTGTAATTTGTGTATTTTTCATGTTAATAATTTGACTAGTTTTGTTCTTGTACTGCCCCGTTTCCGTGGGCTGCTTCGATATCTTCGCAGTTCTCTCTGCCGTTTTCTGTGTTTTCGTTGGCCGTGTTCGTTGCCTTACTGATGCCTCTTCAACTCCTTTGTTCAAGCAATCACCCGTACTTTCAGTTTCATTTTCCAGTAAATTTGTTGAGATACACAAAGTAATATCATCAGTAATTGTCTTCCCAGATTTGAAAGAGACAGGTTTATCTGAGATTCCAGTCGTACCTATAAAAGACAAATAACAGTATTCATATCAACGGAATGTACATTTTCTCATATATGTACACGGAGATGCAAACATTTCTTCTCGGTGACCACAGTGTACATGTACATGTACAGTTAATTCACCTTCCAAATATATAGAGAGATACGATGTAACTATGTACTATCACCAAAGTATATCACAAACTATCGCCAGGTGGGCTAACGGCTCCAGATATTTAATTATCCTGGACAAATTTAGTTCCAAAGAAAATGTACTTTTTCTCCAATTTGACCCACTTTCAACCTGGGCAGAATGCGGTAGTTGGTAGAATCGACCTTTCGTGACCTCACCAAGTGCGCATGTCGATTTTACCCCAGATTTGGCAATCTCGTAAAGATCTACTGTTCGGAATTTCAACCACATTGTTTTGTAATTTAAACTCTTGGTCAGACTGCTCAGAAAATCAATCTCATTTTCTGTCTTATCTACTTGTTCTGTAATTGAAATTTTCAGGTTACTCTGAAATTAAAACTTGTAAACTTGTATAAGATTGTTCATTATGCCCCCCCCCTCTAATTAGAGGGGGGGCATATAGCGATCGCTTTGTCCGTCTGTCCGTCTTGTCCGCGTGATATGTCGGTTAATATTTGATGGACAGGATTGAAACTTGCATGGAATGTGGCCAGTGCCTCGTAGTTGTGCAGCGTAGAGTTTTGTTCGAGTTCCGGTATAATTTTCAAGAGTTATGGCCCTTTTTCTGAAATCTCTGTGAATGGGACTTGTCCGGGCTGGATCTTGGTTAATATTGTATGAACAAATATGAAATTTGCATGATATGTGGTCAGTGCCCCACCGTTGTGCAGCGTAAAGTTTCTCCCCATTTCGCTTATATTTTCAAGAGTTATGGCCCTTTGTTCCTGAAATCTCTGTGAATTGGGACTTGTCCGGGCTGGATCTTGGTTAATATTGTATGGACAATTTTGGAATTTGCAGGATATGTGGTCAGTGCCCTGTAGTTGTGCAGCGTGAAGTTTCTCCGCGTTTCGCGTATATTTTCAAGAGTTATGGCCCTTTGTTCTTGAAATCATTGTGACTTGGGACTTGTCTGGGCTGGGTCTTGGTTAATATTGTATGGACAAGTATGGAATTTGCATGATATGTGGTCAATGTCCCGTAGTTGTGCAGCGTGAAGTTTCTCTGCTTTCGGTTATATTTTCAAGAGTTCTGGCCCTTTGTTCATCAAACCTAAGTGAATGGGATATATTTATTTTGTTCAGGCTGGATCTCCGTCCATAACCGATTTGGACTGGGAAAATGGCTATAAAATTGTTATTCTACATTCCAAAGCAGACCACATAGGTCCTGAAGTATGAAATTGCCCCAAAAAGAGTGAATTGGGTGCAAAATTCAAAGTTCACTGATCGCTTCATAATTTCACCACAATATACTCCCAAGGAATGTAGGTCTCATAACCAGGTCACATTTTCGGATTTGGCGAAAGCCCTGGCGACCATCTTCCATCAAAACATTGTATTATTACTTGTTGGTCGATACTTGGAATATGTATTATGCGAGGCATGCCGGAAAAAGTGACTGAAACAGAATTTTTATAATTAGCCAAATTAGGCCTCCACAGACCAATACAGAACAGAACAATGGCGGAGCAGTGTCAGATTAAAGCGGAAGGGGACGGCCGGGCGGGGGGGGGGGGGCATACAATTGAGCAATCTCTGATTGCTTCCTTGCTGTGTTTTGTAATTAAAATTCCTCAAAGTTGTTGCATAATTCAACATATCATGTCATTTATCATAAAAAAAAAGAGATTGCAAAATCATCCGTTTCATAAAAAAAGCTAAATTATTTTGAAAATCAAAACTTACCCTGTAACGATGGGTCAATATTTGATAAATGAGATCCTTTCAATGACTTGGACTTCGTTATAACCTGGGAAAACGAAAGGAGATTTTCATTTAACATGTTTGAGTTTTCAGAGACAGCCAGTTGGGATTTTTTTACTGCATTTGAGAAAGGGAGAAAGAAAGGAGGAGAGGGGATGAGGGAATGAAGAGACGAAGGATGAGAGAGAGGGGGGTGAGGGGGGTGAGGGGTATGAGGGGAAAGAGGAAGAAGGGGTGAGGAGAAGAAGAGGAAGGGGATGAGGAGGTGAGAGAAGGCGGGGGAGAGAGGAGGTGGGGGAATGAGGAGACGAAGGAGTGAGGGAGGGGGATGAGGGAAGGAGGAGAGCGGGGAATGAGGAGACGGAGGGAAGAGGAGAGAGGAAAGAGGAGATGAGAGGGAGGAAGAGATGAGGGGAAGAGGAGACAGGAGGGAGGAAGAGATGAGGGGAAGAATAGAGAGGGTGAGGGAGGAGGAGGGAAACGAGGAGACGGAAGATGAGAGGGGGATGAGTGAGGGAAGGGAGGGGGATGAGGGAGGGAGGAAGAGGAGAGAGGGAGAAGAAGATGGAGGAAGAAAAGAGGGAGAAGAAGAAGAGGGGGATGAGAGAGGAGGACGAGAAGAGAGGGGGAGGAGAGGGGGATGAGAGAGGAACGAAGAGGGTGGGAGGAGAGGGGATGAGATGGGAATCCCAGAAGAGGGGGAGAGGAGAGGGGGATGAGAGAGGAGAACGAGAAGAGAGGGGGAGGAGAGGGGGATGAGAGAGGAGAACGAGAAGAGGGGGGAGGAGAGGGGGATGAGAGAGGAGAACGAGAGAGGGAGTGAGAGGGGGATGAGAGAGAGGAGAACGAGAAGAGGGGGAGGAGAGGGGATGAGAGAGGAGAACGAGAAGGGAGGGGGAGAGAGGGGGATGAGAGAGGAGAACGAGAAGAGGGGGAGGAGAGGGATGAGAGAGGAGAACTGGCAAGAGGGGGAGTGAGGGGGATGAGAGAGGAGAACGAGGAAGAGGGGGAGGAGAGGGGGATGAGAGAGGAGAACGAGAAGAGAGGGGATGAGAGAGGAGAACGAGGAAGAGAGGGGGAGGAGAGGGGGATGAGAGAGGAGAACGAGAAGAGAGGGGGATGAGAGAGGAGAACGAGAAGGGGGGGGATGGGCGATGAAGGGGGGATGAGGGAGGGAGGAGGGCAAGGGGGGAAGGAAGAGGAGAAGAATGGGGAAGAAGGAGAAGAGGGAGGGAGGAAGGAAGAGGAGGAGAAGAGACGGATGAGGAAGGAGGACGAGAAGAGAGGAGGACGAGAAGAGGACGAGAAGAGAGGGGGAGAGAGGGGGACGAGAGAGGAGGACGAGAAGAGGGATGAGGGAGGAGAATGATGAGAAGAGGAATGAGGAAACGCGGGATGTGGGAGGAGGCGGAGAGGTGGCTCTCCACAGTTTTGTAGTAATGGCCCCGATCTAATTTCATAATACAATAGACTCCCCATGTTCTGCTACATCATAATTCTTCTTGTCTTCTTAATAGCTTACATGTGTATATCTATAATACCATCCTATTCAGCAGTATCAACGCTTCAAACGAGCACGTACAGATCGGGATCATGGAGTAAATTTTGTCCTGCCTCAGTTATGCTCATTGGGTGTGCCTAAAAATCCGGACTCATTTACGGGAAGAAAATCTGACAAAAAAAACGGGCAGGTTGACCCCCACTTTTTTTTTGCCTTTATAAGTTGAGACCAGGCCTGGAAACGTGAGTAACAAGTTTAATTGAAATCGCTCTTACAGATTTTTCTGGAAATTGAGCCGAATTTGACCATTTTTCGACATTTTAAGGGGTTTTCTAGGAAAAATGAAGCAAGCTTGGAGATTCATTTTTCTATATCATAGCAGTGATATGTCTTAAAATAATAGCTTAATCATGCTCTTTCAGAAAATATATACATATAAGTGACTTGGGTTGGAGAGTTTACGACAACTGGTGGCCGAAAAACGAACCCGTGGTCTAATCCTTGCCCAATGGAAGAATCCCTGGAGTGCACCCCGAGGAGAAGAGGGGATGAGGGAGGAAGGAAGAGGGGGATGTGGGAGGAGGAGAAGAGGGGGATCGGGGGAGGGGGATGAGGGGAAGAAGAGAGGATGGGATGGAGAGAGGAAGAGGAGAGGGGATGAGGAGAGGGAGGAAGAGGAGGAGGAGGACGAGAAGAGCAGAAGACAGGGGGATGAGAAGAGGTAGGTAGGAGAACAGAGGGAGAATGATGAAACGGGGGGGATGTGAGAGGAGGGAGGGAGGAGAGGGCGATGAGGAGAGAGGGGTGCGATGAGGGGGGAGGAGGGAGGAACGAAGGAAGAGGAGAGGGGGATGAGGGAGGGAGGAGGAGAGAGTTGAGGGAGGGAGGAAGAGAAGAGGAGGCGGTGAGGAGAAGAGGACGATGAGGCAGGAGAGGTGAAGGAGGGGGATGAGGGAGGGAGGAGGAGAGAGTTGAGGGAGGGAGGAAGAGGAGGCGGTGAGGAGAAGAGGACGATGAGGCAGGAGAGGTGAAGGAGGGGGTGAGGGGGGATGAGAGAGGGGGGGATGAGGGAGGAAGGAGGATGAGATGGGAGAGGAGAGAGAGAGGATGTGGGAGGAGGAGAAGGGGATCGAGGAGAGAGATGCATGGGATAGGGGAGAGAGAAGATCGGGGCCTCTCCTCCTTCCCCGTACCTCCCTTTCCTCCTCCAATCCCCGCTTTCATTCTAAGGGATAGGAGAGGGGATGGAAGTAGAGGGGATGGGGGAAGAGGATGGCGGGTTGAGGGAAACAGACAGGGAAGGGAGATGAAGGAGGAAGTGGCAGGGGCCTCCCTCCTCCGGGCCCCCCTCCCCTTCTTAGGGTGAGTAGGAGGGGCGAGGGAAGAAGGGGTGAGAGAGAGAGAGGAAACAAAGGGGAAGAAGATGAGAATGAGAGAGAGAGAGATGGGATAAGGAAAGATCGGGGCCTCTCCCCCATCCCCTCTAGGGGGAGAGTTGATGAGGAGGAGGGGAGAGCTGATGAGGAGGAGGGTAGAGAGGGAAGATAGGACGGAGGAGAAGGGAGTGGTGGCCTCCCTCCCCTCTTCCATTCTAAGGGATAGAAGGGAGAGATGGAGGGTTGGGGAAACCAGAGACAGGGAAGGGAGAGGACCTCCTTCCTCCGGGCCCCCCTCCCCTTCTAAGGAGGAGTAGGAGGGGCGAGGAAAGAAAGTGTGAGAGAGAGAAAGGAAACAAAGACGAGAAAGAGAGATGGGGGCGAGGGAAGATCGGGGCCTCTCCCCCATCCAATCCCCTCTAGGGGGAGAGTGAGTGAATAGAATTTAACGTCGCTTTCAACAATATTTCAGCTATATCACAACGAACCAAATAAGCCCCACCCAGCCCAGTTGTGTTCCTGCTACTTCAAAGAAGAAATCTTTGAAGCAGCATGGAACCAGACACCCTCCATCCACTCTATAAAACACTGAGGACAGCGCACAAGACAAAGACAGGACACTTACATGCACATGGTGCAATAAAGACAAGTGATGTTCCTGTTGCTTCTCAGCAAAATGCATTGAAGCAACAGGAACCTGAACCCACTCAACCACCCGCGGGAGAGAGGGGAGTTGATGAGGGAAGATAGGAGGAAAGAGGGAGTGGCAGGGGCCGCCCTCCTCCCCTTCTAAGGGGGAGGCAATAGATAGCTATGAACGTTTTTTTCATAAGTGGGGTGCGCATTAAGCCATTTGAACTCACACTTGTAAGTTTAATATCATGTCTGGCATCCTCGATCGCCTCGCCATGAGTACTAATATCCTCTTCCACAATACAAGGCCAAAAGGTGGGTTCATCTTCACTCAGCTCAGCCTCTCCATATATCAGTAGATGGACTCTCAGAAACAGACTTGGTATACTCTCAGCATCTGCATCTCCTTCTGGTGCTTCGGTGTCTTCATACCCATGTATATTCTTCTAGTGCCGCATCATACCACAGTGTCTGGTGAACATGGGTCATACATGCTCGGAGTGTGAACACATGGTAATGGTTGAATGTCAACTGTGCATGTCTTTGGGATACGCTTGCTTTTATAGATGGAACAGAGAAATGCCCACCATCACTAAGTCTAATGCTTCAATGTCCTAGATTATATTCCAGAAGCCCTGGGGGCTCCAGATATCCCATGAAATGGATACTGATTCATCAAATGCAGTGATGCCCATCAATGGCCTACGTTACACCTTAACGCCCTGTCTTAATGCCCTATAGCAACACTTTAATGCATTGTTGACCATCCAATCACATGCACATGCTTTTACCCTTAGCCCTTGATGAAATGACATCACCAGAAATGGAATCATCACCCGCATGTCTGCTCACCTGATGGTGTGGCCTGGACCCTATTGGAAGCTCTTGGATATCACATGCTTCAGCACCGGAGGTGACATTGTCACATGCATGTGCACACTTCTGATGGTGTCGCCAGTACCCTGGTGCACCATATAGCCTACAAGCTATTGTGCCCAGGCGGCACTACCATATGAGTGCACATGCATTGATAAAGTCACTTCCGATCCGAATAAGGTCCATCAGGTGAGCGGATATGCGTGTGATCATGCATTTCTAGTGATGTTGTCACTTCCTTCAATGGTCAACAGCCAATGGTCAAAGCATGTGTGTGTGATTGGATGGTCGACAATGCATTAAGGCATTGTGATAGGGTGTTCAACGTTAAGAATGTCAGTGCATTTTGATGAATTAATGTCAATTCCATAAGATATCTAGAGCCATCAGAGACTATTCTCATGTGACGCAGTCAGTATGTCGGCACCTCTTCCCACTTCCCTCATATGTGTTGTAATTCTGCACTATTTCACTAGGGTGGTGATGAAGCATGATGCGAGTGTCAGTGGGGGTTACCTCTATGAAAGCATGTGTATCCCAAATATGTGCACAGTCGACGTTTAACTATCATCATGCATGTCATGGGTTATTCATGCATTGAATGCACTGACACTACATGATGCGACACCATGGGTAGGAAGACACCAAGGTGCCAGAAGGTGATGCAGATGCTTAGATCATACTGTCTGATCGTGAAAGTCCACCGACTGATACTAATGGCAGACTGCCAACAAGTCCATTACTGAGATGGAGAGCTTGACCGCTGATAGCCAGGCTACATCCCGAGGACGCCTGAGCGAGGATGAACCCACCATTTGGGCTCCCAATGTGGATGAGGCTATTAATACTCATGCTGACGCGATTGAGGATGCCTGACAGGATAATTTACAACAAATGCCCCACATCAGAAAACCATATGGCTATCTATGAACGGTATTGCCTGTAGCCGCTTGCTATGAAAGGCGACCACATGCATAGATCCATCTTGAAGATCAAGTGTCACATGGAAGAGGATATGGGGCTACCACCCACAGAGGCCTTGAAAATGTGGTCAAAATGCGAAAACAGGTGTTCTAAGACATGTTGCCCTTACAGTATTGAAGACTGCATGAAGATGCTTAGAGCAAACAGACAAGAGTGACCATGGTTGAAGATTGACAACACCAAATGGTGGCTTCTGATTGAACAAGAGCAGCTGACAATGCATCTGATACATACCATACTATTATGTAAGTTTACACACCCATAGCAGCTCCCCCAGCGCGGGTGTGTTGTGATGGAGGGGATAATAAAACATGTAACACACAAGCTTTGTTGTTGTTGTTCTCTCATCTGTCCATGTTATGACGGACTCTAATGGTTGACATGACGTTGTAAGAGAACTACTCCTCAGTCCTGAGGACTGGACTCCTGCTCACTCACGAATATCGATTCACTACTGGTCAATCATTTTCATTGTGTGCTCAATAATTGGTTAATAATTAAGTGATAAGTGTTCTGATCAACATCGAATATTATTTATAATTTACATTTTCTGAAAATAATGACAAAAGCACTTGTTTCGAATGAGCTACATGTACAAAGCTATACATATTTGACTTCTAGTATAGATGTTTTCACTTGCTACGTTGTACTGTTTCGATTTAGTAAGGATTAGTTTATGAGGTTGTACGAGGTTATTATTTTATTGTTTTTACAATCAAAGATGAAGTAAACAAGGTACTCTTCCTAACCGGGTCTGTTATTGTCCTCATAAACTGTTGGAAATGATATCTTTGATAGGCATTTAAAAATGTCAGATATTATTATACACTTCCTCAACTCCACGCTCATGCTCTTTTTAACTTTCAAGACCCTGGCCAGATAGCCGATGATGTAAATCTCCGAGACAAAATCGCCTTCTACCTTTATCAGGTTACAGAATACATGTAACTTTTGATTTATTCATCATACACCATCTAAAATCTTAAGGTGATTTAGTTTATATATTGTTATGTGTTGTAACAGTGGTTTCCCAATGAAACTGAATAGTCTCATTTTTAATATGGAACAAAACAGGTTGTCAATTTGTTGGGGGTTTTTTAATAACATCTGATGAGGATATACTTGTCTATCTATGGCGGATGTCTCTTAGTTCCATATATTCTTTTTTGTTTTTTTTGGGGGGGGGGCAAAATCACCTTTTTTACCTCCATTTTACTCCTCTCTGACCCATTTATGGTTAAATGGTTAGTTTTCTAAGACACCTGAATAGTGAATTAAGATTGATTAATTAGTATTATGTCACTATATGTGTTATCAGAATGACCGATCCAAGTGAGATGGCCTTGCACAGACAACTTGAAACAAGATCCTTTTGCTTGAGTGTGAAGCACCTCATTGGAAGATGGTCTTTTCCATCTTTTTTTAGGCCTGGTGCAAACGATCCAGCTTTCCTTAACAAGTGACACAAAACTTTTGGAAGACTGTTACGCCCATTTCTTATCCTGCTCTGGCACGGTTATCGTCTGTAATACAAGCTTGTAAGAAAGCTAATGGTCACTACAGACTTCCATAAATTTAATTGCACTTGTCAGGGAAAACTTGATCATGTGTACCAGGCCTAAACTTGCTGTGGAAACGATACAGGTTTCGAGAAAGGATTCCATGTTGTCCTTACGGAGCCTTTTTTGGCTCCATGAGGCCATTCAGTCATTCTGTGAAAGACAATGCCATTTGTAATATTCTGGGCTGTTAAATTGGATTGTTACATACACATTTGTGTTCTCTGGATCCCTCAATCTAAGGTGGAAGTTAGCTTGCTAAGTATGCTGTATTATTTTTAGTTATTAGAAGTTACTCAAGTGTTAATGGTGATTTATGCTGTGTTTTGGTTATAATGGAGGTTCGTTTGAAGTGAATTGTTACTTGTATTTCGATAAATAAATTACTGCTTTGTTTGATTCAATTTGGGAGTTGATTTAGTGATTCCCCGACGTCATTGTGTCTATATGGTAATCCCTCTAATAATTCAATCACAGGAAGTGAAATTTCCCACCATAAAATCTGGGGGTGATCGCATTTATTAGAAGAAGTTGACAAATAGTCCAAAATCGTGCAGATAATCCATGATTTCTTCATTGTTCCAATGAGTTTAGAGGGGATCAAATTTATTAGAATCACTGATTGAATTTTGTCACTGAAATTGGGGTGATTGAATTATTAGAGAGATTACGGTAAGCCTTGTTTAGGGCCAGATTGGGCTTCAATCTCCAGTATCTCTGCTTCTACCGAGTCTAAGCTATCCCAAGGTCACCAGTGAATCCATATGAGTGAGTGAGTGAATAGAATTTAACGTCGCTTTCAACAATATTTCAGCTATATCACGACGAACCAACTAAGCACCACCCAGCCCAGTTGTGTTCCTGCTACTTCAAAGAAGAAATCTTTGAAGCAGCATGGAACCAGACACCCTCCATCCACCCTATAAAACACTGAGGACAGCACACAAGACACAGGCAGGACGCTTACATGGTGCAATAAAGTTATATTACAGTGCTAGATATCACATTATCAAGTTCCTGTTGCTTCTCAGCAAAATGCATTGAAGCAACAGGAACCTGAACCCACCCAACCGAATCCATATGAATATTGAATGTCACGTATGCCTAACGAATGTCATGGTGGGATTACATCCGAAGGTAAACAAAATTTCCCAGAGTGAAGAACATCCTGACAACTGGAGGATGATATCAGATAACTCCAATCAGGAGGTGCCCCACAATTTAACAAGCACAGACCGACACTCTTACCTCAGTAGCTGTTCTTCCCACCATCTCGCCTACTTTTTCCCACCTGTCCCGTGTCCCACCTGGGAATTTGGCAACAGCCTTGGCTAACAGGCCTATCTCCTCATCTGTCCACTCTCCTGTCTGAAATTACATGTACCATACATTTGTAGAGGACTCTCCACTCGAGGCTGTAGATTACACCCTGGATACGTTACATGTAAACCTTGTGCCCAAATTAGAGAGCAAAAATAATTAAAACAATTCTTGCATTGAGAATCAATGTTCATGGAGATTTCTCATCAAGCAAGTGTCAAAACATACAGGTTGGTATTTTGCCAGAATTCAGGGACTGATTGGGTATGTGTGGGTAGAGATTTGATAAATCTGGACAATTTAATGTTTTTGATAAAGGACTTCTTGAAATAGGGGCATGCTACGAACTGGCATGAGGCATTACAAATGGAATGAAATGGCATGGTGTGCAGAGTTGGAACTCCTAGGAACTCCCTGGCGTCCTTTTTCGAACTTGGCAGAGAATGAGTGAGTGAGTGAGTGAATATGATTTAACGTCGCTTTCAACTATATTTCAGTCATATCACGACGTTGGGTTCTATTCCTTTTCACACCTTGGAACCACACGGGTGGGCGTCCTATTCCTTTTCACACCCGGGAACCCCACAAGTGCCTCAGTCACCTCTTACGACAAGCTGTCTGAGGAGCTGAGGCCTATTGGTTGTGCACAGTGACATCCCAGGTCAATCCCCAGAAGCCCCACGGGGCGGCGTATAAACATGGTATAACTCCATAAAATATGGGCAGAGATGACTAATTGTTTTGTAGTCATCTAGAAGACAAGTAGATAAAAAGTTTACAAAATATAGTAGCTTTACCGAACACAGAACTGCAGATAACTTGTACATTCAACCATATATCCCAAAATTCAGAGAATATCAAATCCGAAAATGGGCATTATTTCAGACGACTAATTTTTTTAGGCATCTTGAAGACAGCTACATAAAAAGTTAACTAATAATTTGGTAGCTGTAACAAACACAGTTTATAACTGACTACATTAAAACATATCGGAAGATCAGAGATTATTGGACCCGAAAACGGACATAACTCTGTAAAATAAGGCCGAGGCGACTATTTCTTTGTTGGCTTATACTAGAATACAACTGTATAAATAAGTTTCCAAAATGTAGTAGCCGTATCAATGGTTCTGTATATATAGTTGGTTACATTCAAGCATACATGTACATCATAAAATCAGCAATTTATACATCTGTAAAGGGACATAATTCTGTGAAATTTGGGCTGAGGGGAGCCAATTCGATAGGTGTCTGACTTATAACTAGATAAATAGATTTCAAAATTTTGTATCTGTATTTCGAGCTGTTTTGCCTAGAATGCAGTAACGGACAGACGGACATACATGACAATACCTCGAGGTCAAAATGACCTAGGCCAGAGGTAAAAACACTTGATGGCAAATCTGTCCAATTAGTTGGAAAAGTAAGTCATAACAACAATTACTATTCTATGCGACTGCTTTGGAAATCCGACTTTAGTGAACTGCTCAAAAACAGAACAGAAAAGGAAGCTGAAGACTGCCTATAATAATATAAACAATCCGGTAAGCCACACCTGTACATTAATGGTTGTAGCTCTATAATAGGTACAAACGTACCGCTGGAGTGTTTTGATACGTGGCAAACTACTACGCTTGCCTCGCAGATCAAAATTTATGAACGATGCGAAGATATACCATTACACGGTATCTATGCTGTTTGTGTACAACTGTGTACACACTTATGGATCTAGTATCCGAGTTATCAAACTCTACACTGCGTATCTGATATAACTTCAGATATAATACCTGACTGCTATATGTATTTACAAAATGCATGTCTAGGTTTTTCCTGACTACTGTATATACCGAATAAATCGGTTATTACGACTTATATATCACACCCCGATGGAGTTGTTGATATTCCTGGTTTTTGATATTTAAAATATTGAAAAGTATATATATCAGGATTTTAACAGTCACCGAAACGTTTTGTTATACCCAGAAAATATATCATTTTCTTCTCAGACATTACGCTAAAGAGACCTAAAAAGAGGGGGCGTATAGTATACGGTCATACCGTACACAAAATATATGCAAGTTCAGCACTGTGAGCTTGACAGGATTCAAGCGAACAAAGGACTGATATGCCCGCCAATTCAAGCCAATAGACTGTCGGCATTGCGGCCAATCGGATTTCCCGATTTACGACCAATAGACATTGGCGCTGTTATACTATTTAACAGTGTCGGCGTCTGTCAACCCCAGACCTCTACGGTCTCCGAAAGAGTGTACAATCGTACACGGAGCGAAATGATATACGCTACTGTATATCTGAGATATCTATGATATCTGGCATTTATAATGCCCAGTGGATGATTTTCTGCTAAGGCGAAAGCCGACTGTCGTAAATCGACAAATTTGACACATACAAGGCAATAGCCAGTCAAATTAATAACAAAGCTACAAGAAGTAACTGAAATATATGAAATATATTCAGTATTTACACAGATTGTCAGCACACCAGATAGCATGTTTGGAAACCCACGATTACGGGTTAACTGAGAATAAATTCAGAAAGAGACATACTGAGGGATACCCGCATAGCGGAAGGATTCTCCTATTACAATGAAGTAAACTATGCTAGTCACAAGTTACTTCTTGGAGAATGATGGCTAATAATTCCTATATGTGAATTGACTTGACTTTTGTGGTGTATATAAACATATGCCATCAGTAAAATACTGAGAAGATCTGATCATGTTGATGACATGTTATGATCTGCGTTGAGACTCCCTGACGAGGGTTAATCGCTAATTCGTATATTATGAATTAAAAAAACAACCCGAAACTCTGTTTCTGTAAATATATTTCTACAGAATTTACCCGCTGTAACTACAACCATTAATGTACAGGTGTGGCTTACCGGATTGTTTATATTATTATTATGTGACATCAAAAAGAGAGTGCCGTGATGCCAGTCACGTCACGTTAATAGAACTCAACACAGGTTTCAAAACAATGCTCAAGCTATGACTTTATATAGAAATGTCGTTATTGAGCAGTTGACTAAAATCAGGTTCCCGAAGCAGTCACATAGGAAAGTAATTGTTGTTATTACTTCCTTTTACTACCAATTAGACAGCTTTGACATCAAGTGTTGTCATGCATATTTTCAATATGAGTTCATTAGTACTTTAAAAAGCGGTTGAAAATGGGAATTAAATCTCATCACTTCCAAAACCAAGAGTCGACTACTGATTGGCTGATGCAATCCATGTCATATATAGTTACAGATTTATAGGTACATGTAAGTAGGTCATAATGGACGTCTTGCGCATGTAGTTGATCGTATTTCTGGATCATCACCAGAGGCATATATAGTATTAACTTGGGAACCCTGGCTATAATTCTTCAAGATATATCATAGTGAACAGTGAGTGACCTTGTAAAAATAGATCAAGGTCAGTCAACTTGGGAAGGCTTCAAGTTCATCGCAAGTTACAGTAATATGAATTTGGAGACCCTAACTATAATCATTAGGTCAAAGTCTAAGTTTCAATAGGCTTCTGGTCCATCATCTGCTGAATGTAGATGACTTTTTTCTTTATCAAACAGGGAAGACAACCCCACCGGACAAACGCTATATAAGGAAGACAACTCCGAAGAGACCAACCCAAGAAAAACAAGAGTCAATGGTCTTCAATATTTGCCCGTACATCTGCAATTACACTGGTTCAAATTTCAAGGTTGTTTAATGGCCTTGGTCTCAATTGGTACATGTAGCTAGCAGTCCAGAGGAATGTCTAACATTTTGTGCCTTATATGAGAATGTAACACTTAAGACATCTTATATTCAATGAGAAACTAAAAGGGGCTTAACTCTTGGTAACTAGGTGACCTTGAAACAAGAGCCGGGAGCTCACATATCCCACAATGAAATCAGCAATGTTCAAACACAAGAAAAAATAACTTTTCCTCAAATAAATTCCTTTCAGGTAATAAAATGTTTCATTCATGAAGAAAAATGTGAAGGACAGCAAATGTTAATGGACGGATAGACAGACAGAACTCTCCATGACATTGTACAAGCTATTATTTGATGGGCATATAAAAAATTTGACCTTCAATGATTTGAATTCTGGATTTGGGGTTAGCAGTGATCTTCACCTTTGACCTTGACCTAAATATTGGTACATGACACATCTCCCCCTGATCTACGGATACAAAAAATCATGATATTTAACAACTTCATAATTTTGGTGTCAAAGCGACCTTGACCTTTTAACTTGAGTCATATTTTGGTATGAGACACATACCCCATATGTATCTACTGGCACAAAGAAAAAGTTATTTTCAATGATTTCCTAATTTTGGGGCCACAGTTACCTTTGACCTTGACCTAAATTTTGGTATGCGACACGTCTTTTCACCATATTAAATCAACTCGCACAAAATTTTCAATTTTCAATAATTTCCAGATTTTTAGGCCAAAGTGACCTTTGACCTCTGACCTCGACCTACATTTGGTTTGCGATAAATCGTCTTCCCTAGCATATCCACTCACTAAAAATTGGAACTGTAGATAGAAAACTGTCAATGATCAATAATTTTCTGATTTTTAGGCCACAGTGAACTTTGACCTCTGACCTCGACCACAATTTTAGTACGCGACACATCATCTCCACCTAGTGTATCCACTCACAAACAATTGCAGCAACTGTGGATAATATAAAGCTCCGCATCTGAGAACCCCTCGGCTCTGGGCGCCAGCTATTCATTATGTATTCAGTTTGAACCGTACTACTTAAGTGACAAATATACAGATTATTAAAAATTTTGAAATTAGAAATGGCCCCCAAGTTTTCCATTCAATCAGAGAAACCAGCATGTCATCACTTGTCTCTTGATGTATCGGTGACATACCAAGTACAGAGGCAATTGCGTTAATGTTTACACTCGTTTCGTTCATTTCGGTTCGGTTATTAAAATATGACCGCAAAATTTTTAAACCGGAACGAAGTTTGAACGAATTATGACCGGAATATGAACGGAGTTTGACCGGAATGAAATAACCGAAACAAGATAACCGAAACCAACTGAATGGAACGGAGTGAGCGAAGTTTGGACTACCGCAGTGGACTGCCCGCTGCTGCAGTTAAACTTTAATCGGCCATACATGTTTGCCTGTGAATAAAGTTGGATGACTGACAGAATGGCTCAGAAACCCGTATAGTTAAATGTTTACAAAATGTACTGATTGTGATTTGTATAGATAGATAAAGAAATATGAAGCATGTCTTTTTCTCTACTCCCGCGGCGAAAAGCTCCACGTGGTCCAAATGTGCGAACTTTGACCCTGCAGAGCTATGCCCCTGAAAACAGCCGCACCACGTAGTCCTACCCGTGCGGTGCTTTTAAAGTGTGATTACCTACTGTTCACTTACATAGTCTACCGAATTTGTGATTACAGATGAATTGATTTTCAAAATACTATAATAACAACTACATGGCTTGTTGTCCCAAGATTCTGTTATGGTCGGCGTCTTTTGTTTGTTTGTGAGACGAATGAATGAATTATTTTTGTACTCAGAAATAAGAGTCCCCCCGCAATACATACATAAACAACGGAATAAAAGAACAACATTTCACATGGGGTACATGCAGATCTAATCCCCATTACGAAGTTAGAGTATATTACCAATACAATAATAGTAACACTTTAAATTAAGCCTAGAGCTCAAATTAACAAACAAGAGCCCAAGGGGCTTCAATATACGCCCGTATATCTGGAATTACACTGGTCCAAATTTCAAGGTTGTTTAATGGACTTGATCTCTTGGTAGCTAGCAATCCAGAGAAAGGTCTACGATTTTGTTATTCTGAGAATGTAACATATATATCACATAGGCTTAACTCTTGGTAACTAGGTGACCCTGAAACGAGCGGAGAGCTCACATATCCCACACTGAAATCGACTATAGTCAAACACAAGAAAATAGTAGTTTTCCTTCAAATGGATTCCTTTCAGGCAAGAAAATTTTTCATGAAGGAAGAAAAAAGTGAAGAAAGTGACGAAGTAAACCTTTGTTCTTGAATTAACAAACAGGTATAAAGTTCATAAAGGAATTCTCTCCCCGTTAAATTAGTAAATGTATAGTTTTTATTTTACAACAGTTTAACTAAATGTAGCTATTTCTTACATGTACATCTATCAAACATGGGAGAAAACTTCACCGTACAAATGCCATATACATGCAGGGGTGACAACTCTGAATATTCCAACCTATAGTCAGCTAAACTTGATTCAGTGTTAGGGGACTGTGATCTTGACCTTTGACAAATTGATCTCAAAATGAATATGGCTCCTCTTTGCCATGCGAGTGACAGTATACCCAAAGTTTGGTACCAATCCATACCTTGAAACTAGAGATATCACACGGACAACAAATGTTAATGGATCAATAGACAAATAGATGGACAGAACTCACCATCACATAACATGACCTCGTCTTCGACAAACATATGAAAATGTGACTTTTACTGATTTCTTGATTTTGGGGTCACAGTGACCTTGACCTTTGACCCACAGTCTGGTATGTGACACATCATGTTCCTCTAATGTATCTTCTGGCACAAAAAAAAGAGTTATTTTTAATGATTTTCTGATTTTGGGGTCACAGTGACCTTGACCTTTGACCGTGACCTAAATTTTGGTACACGACCTATCGTCTTCCATCAATGTATGAATGGACACAAAAAATCATGATTTTTAACAATTTCATGATTTTGGACCTTGACTTTCGGCCTTGACCTACATTTTGGAACGTGACACATCATGTCCACCTAATGTATCAAGTGACACCAAAAAAAAAGTAATTTTTAAAGATTTCTTGATTTTGAGGTCACAGTGACCTTGACTATTGACCTTGACCTAAATTTTGGTACATTACAAATCATCTCTTAATATATCAATGGGCACACAAAAATCAAGATTTTTAACAATTTCATGATTTTGGAGTCACAGTGACCTTGACCTTTGACCTTGACCTACATTTTGGTATGTGACACATCGTGTTCCCTTAATATATCTACTGACATAACAAAAGTTATTTTTAATAATTTCCCTGATTTTGAGGTCAAAGTGACCTTTGACCTTGACCTAATTTTTGGTATCCGACACTTCGTTTCACCCTATTGAATCCACTCACAAAAAATTAGGAATTTTTAACCACTCACAAAAAATTATGTGGGTTTTTTGTGATTTTTGGGTCACACTGACCTTTGACCTCTGACCTCGACCTACATTTGGTATCCAACACATCGCTGCCCCCTAGGGAATCCACTCACCAAAAATTAGAACTGTAGATGGAAAACTGTCAATGATCAATGATTTCCTCATTTTTAGTGACCTCTGACCTCGACCTCAATTTTGGTACGCGACACATCGTCTTCACCTAGTGTATCCACTCACAAAAAATTGGAACTGTGGATGAAAATGTTCACAGATATAGGCCGGACACGAACACTTCAGTGATTTTCTGTTTTCCAGGCCAGTGACATTTGACCTCTGACATCGACCTTCATTTTGTTACGCGACACATCGTCTCCCCGTAGGGTATCCATTCACCAAAAATTGGAACTGTAGATAGAAAACTGTCCCAGATATAGACCGGACATGACAGACGGACAGACAGACAGACGGACGGAAACCGCCATCACATAATACGTCCGCCTTTTTGGCGGGCGTATAAAAATGAATCCCGTTTTGCGAGATATGAGAAAATATAAAATACCACATATCTTGAAATGGAATCTTTAGTACTTCTATTTATATCTCCCTCTGCTCTCTCATTGTTATTTATTATTTAATTATTTATGTTAATATCTAGCGCTGCAAAAGATCTTAAATGAACGAAGAAATGTACTGTGAAATTTAAATGAAGCATGGAGTTGATGGGCCGTGAAATCCGAATGGGAAGCGGACTACAATTTCAATCAATCAAAAATCAAAATGTAATCAGGTGGGTCTAACAAAAGGAAAAATAGTTGAGAAAATACTTAATTAATATTATCCTGGATGGTATAAAAAAGATTCGTTCTCATCGAGGCATACAAGGTACATTCCAAAGATGTTTTTCGTCCTCAATACAATTGTGTTGCGGAAACCTGTCGCTTATGTACAGGGTTCGAATTTAAGAAAAATTAGAACCAGTCCGCCGGACTGGTGAGCCAAAAGTGTAACCAGTCCGTAAATATTTTTACTAGTCCGTTAATATTAAATAAAAGATGATGTGGGAACATTTGTCATCATGAATATTTTGTGCTCTGTGATGGTTGCTACTAAATAAGAAATTAATAATTGTGCATTTCTTGAGCGCGTGTGAAGATAATCACAGACGACAAACCCCGTCGGCTAGACTTCGACAGCGACTTTGACTGCACGTGTCGTCGCGAAAAACACTGCTTCAACAAACGCCATTTCAAGCCAAAAAAATCAGTAGATTTCTTTCGAAGTTGATGGAGAATATGTTTAAAATTGTCCTGGTAAACATGATCAGGTCGACTGAAGCGTAATCATGTTGCTGATTTCTCGATTCCCGACCTGGAATTGGGAGCTTTATTTTCTGAAAAGATCGCCAGCCTGCATTGCCATGCTGCATTACTGTCACACTTTACGGTAATTGCTGACAATGTTCGCACCACTTTACGGCTGTTGTTGTTGTAAAATGCGGCCGTGGTCGTGATTTCGTTGGAATTTGCTGGAAATTGTTTTAGACTCACACGATTTATTTAGACTCGGTCGGGTAACCGAAAACAGACATTTCGTTTTTCATTCTTTACAAATTGTGCGGAGATATCCAGAGAAATAGTTTACACAATGAACGGAGAGCTTTTTTTGTTACCAGTCCGACGGACTTGTTGTTCAGTCACTCACACCAGTCCGTTTGATTTTTTACCAGTCTCGGACTGACGGACAGGTGCCAAATTCGAACTCTGATGTACGGAAGATATCATGGAGAAAAGTACCGGTAATGAAAAAACTTATTAGCCCATTCTTCCTAGATATTTACATAATACTAAAAATTTGTCTAGACTAATGTGATAACAAACGAGAAGAATGCAAGATAATTTTACCGATAGCACAGAAGAATATATAAGATGAATATTCTGATAAAATATATTATTAAACAATTTTGAATAACTTTTTCTTTTCTCATATCGCCCAATCTTATTAACAGTTCATAACAGATCATATTGTGGAACGCAAACAGAATACAGATCTAGAGTGAATGGAAGAAATTCTTGCATAAAGCATTCACTTTTTGTATGAGAAAACCGGAATGTGAAATTGAAGACCGAAGAGTTCCCTGCTGTTGACCTTGTTGTTTCGGCAGCGCGCGGACCTCGGAGAAAGCACTCTTTCATGCAGACATCGCGAAAGATTCATTCCAATTTAGAGCATATAAAATTATGTTTTTAGATCTAATATAGAGTTGATTGTAATAGAAAGAAGAAACATATATCTCTGTGAATCTCGGGATAATGAAGATCAATCTTCGTTATTTTCTTGAAGTTGGAAATCCGTGACAAATTGCCATTTTCAACTACTGTTCTCCGTGAATGTGACCGATGATATGACAAAATAATTTATTACACATGTTTACATTTATGAGAATGAACCGGAATGAATGAAATGAATGGAATGAACGAAATGAACGCAAAAGGATGAATGGAGTTTGAACGAAATATAACCGAATTGTGAACGGAGTTTGACCGAACCGCTTGACCGGAAAACCGCAAAACGGAACGAAATGAACGCAAACAGACCGCAAAATGAACGGAACGAGTGTAAACATTAACGCAATTCGTACTGTATCATACTGAACATCGTCGTACTCTATACAGCTCAGATTCTCGCTTTCTTAGGCTTACAGGCGACATCATTCACACACGGAGGCCACATGTGTTCGAGTTCGATAGATAAACACAGGAAGGAAGCAATCAGAGATTGCTCAATTGTATGCCCCCCTTCCGCTTTAATCCGACACTGCCCCGCCATTGTTCTGTTGTTTATTGGTTGGTGGAGGCCTAATTTGGATAATTATAAAAATTCTGTTTCAGTCACTTTTTTTCTCATGCCTCACATAATACATATTCCAAGTATCAACCAACAAGTGATAATACGATGTTTCGATGCAAGATGGTCACCAGGGCATTCGCCAAATCCGAAAATGTGACCTGGTTATGAGACCTACATTTCTTGAGAGTATATTGTGGTGAAATTATGAAGCAATCAGTGAACTGTGAATTTTGCACCCAATTCACTCTTTTGGGGGCAATTTCATACTTCAGGACCTATGTTGTCTGCTTTGGAATGTAGAATAACATATAATATAGCCATTTTCCTGGTCCAAATCGGTTATGGACTGAGATCCAGCCTGGACAAATAAATATATCCCATTCACTTAGGTTTGATAAACAAAGGGCCATAACTCTTGAAAATATAACCAAAAGCAGAGAAACTTCACGCTGCATACCAATGGGTCACTGACCACATATCATGCAAATTTCATACTTGTCCATACAATATTAACCGAGATCCAGCCCTACAAGTCTCAATTCACAAAGATTTGAAGAAAAAAGGGCCATAACTCTTGAAAATATACGCGAAATGTGGAGAAACTTCACGCTGCACAACTACAGGGCACTGACCACATATCCTGCAAATTTCATACTTGTCCATACAATATTAACCAAGATCCAGCACGGACAAGTCCCAATTCACGGAGAATTCAGGAACAAAGGGCCATAACTCTTGAAAATATAAGCGAAACATGGAGAAACCTTACGCTGCACAACTGTGGGGCACTGACCACATATCATGCAAATTTCATACTTGTCCATACAATATTAACCAAGATCCAGCCCGGATAAGTCCCATTCACAGAGATTTCAGAAAAAGGGCCATAACTCTTGAAAATTATACCGGAACTTGGAAAAAACTCAACGCTGCACATCTACGGGGCACTGGCCACATTCCATGCAAGTTTCAATCCTGTCCATCAAATATTAACCGAGATATTGCGCGGACAAGAAATTCGGATAGACAGACGGACGGACAGACAAAGCGATCGCTATATGCCAGAGGGGGACATAATGATGGTGTTAGAGGAGAAAGAATTAATGTGGAGAGAGGTTTTTGTAACTGTGCGAATGTTTTGGAGTAGATTCATTAACAGAAGGAGACAAAGCCGATAATATATATATGTTAATGCCATTTAGAAAGTACGTATTTATATGCAATTATTTTTAGGATGACACTTTCTTGGTAAAGCACAACTACTTGTGCTGGATGGGCCAGTCCCGTGCGAGACTCGAACCAGCGCCCTCAGAATTTGGCACCAAATAGCCAGCAGGCCCGGCCATCCGGCACAAGTATTTGTGCTTTAGTCCTAATAATAATTAGATAAGGACAGGAATTAATTCTTGAAGACAGTGCTGAGGAGAGAAAAGATGTAATGGTTTTGAAGACTGGGGACAGTAAATCGCTGTTGTTCCAAGCAATGTCCACGGGGCAAAAACTGCTAACATTCAGCGACGTAAATCCCGAATACGAGATAGGACCGGCTTTATTATCGATTATGAAGGAACAAACGGAGTTCCTAAAAGCCAATGTTTTTGTAGATAAAACTATATCATATCATAATCCTATACTCAATTACTTTTCTAGCAGTGAAGAAGCATGTGTACACTTAATTAATTATCCATCATTCTGTTTGTTTCACATACATTGTATGACAGTGTACATGTAATACACAAACAACCCACTCAATGTGTGGCATTTTGTTGTGAGAACAGTTTAGCTGTCACACTAAGCCCCTATCAGACTGATGACTACTCGTTCAAGTTTCTTAGCACAGTCTCACCATCTGTCAATTTGTTTTCTGTCAAAATTGCTAGTTAGGCATACGTACATGGGCAGATAGTCAACTTCCTTTCTCCGCAACCAGTGAGCTGATTGACTGAGAGCTGACTGGTATGATCTTATCTCTCTCATTCATATTCATTGAATATTCATACCTGCCAAACATGCCAAAAGGCTGTCAGCATGGGTTTGATCAGCGAAGCTAAGATAGGAAACGTGCGAGGGGACGATGACTGGACACTTGAACAGTATCAAAGGATATGTAAATCATCAATGACTTTATATAAATTAAAAATGGTCACCAAGATTTCCGCCCAATCAGAGAAACCAGTTCTTCATCGTCAGTCTCTTGATGCATCGATGATGTATACCAACTTTTACATCAAGCACTTGAACAGTATCAGAGATAAGAGATCATTAATGATTTTGCATAAATTAGAGATGGCCACCCATCCTTCCCACCACTCAGAGGAACTGATATGGTTATTCATTGCAAGTCTCTTGCTGTGTACTGTATACCAAATTTTGTACAGAACATCTGAATAGTATCAGAGATATACTTTATTCAAGATTTTGAATAAATTGAAGATGGCTGCCAAGGTTTCCACCCAATGAGGGAAATTGGTTCGGTCATTCCTTAAAAGTTTCTTGATGTATCGATGATCTATACCAAGTTTCACACTGAACAGCGAAATGGTAAACGAGATACACAAGATTAATGGTTTCGCAGAAATTAAAGATGGCCGTCAAAGTTTTCAACCAATTGGGTCCAAATTCAAAGTGTTCTGGGTCACGAGCATATGGATGTGCACTGCAGACAGGAGGATGGATTTACATGTTGACGACGACGATACCCTTCAGCTAAATGTATTGAGCAGTTCAATGATTTTCTCATTTTTAGGCCGGTGACCTTTGACCTCGACCTCCATTTTGACATGCAACACATCGCCTGGCCCTAAGGCATCCACCCACAAAAACTGTCACAGATATTGACCAGACATGAACGGACGGACAGACAGTATGACGGACAGATGGAGGAAAACCACCATCACAAACTAAACTGAGCTTTCCCCTCAAAATGAATAGAGGTCCTCTTTGCCCCATGGAAAAAGTATACCCCAATGTTGAACTGGAGATATTGCACAGCTTACAAAAGTTAAGACAGACAGAAATTGTGATCGCAATATATATGTCCTCATCCATGAACAGGTGTATCAAGAGAATTTATGACTTTATATGACAATTCATGACTTCAACATACACTGCCAAAAATATCCTACTTATTTAAGATAATGCCCTAAAATTTTCTTGAAATAAGATAATTTTACTCAAAATAAGTTAAATTTTAGGAAAATTTTAAGATTTTTTTCTTTTTTTTTCTTGTTTAAGTAAAATTTGGAGTGGGGTAAGTATATTTTACTTAAGAAAAGTTCTTAATTTTTTCTTGTTTAAGTAAAATATACTTACCCCACTCCAAAGTTTACTTAAACAAGAAAAAAAAAATCTTAAAATTTAACTTATTTTGAGTAAAATTATCCTATTTCAAGAAAATTTTAGGGCATATAAAATAAGTAGGGTACATGTATTTTTGGCAGTGTATATTCATGACTAATCAGGTTTTTTATTATAACTGTGTCAAACCTGTACCTTGATAAGTTGTTTACTGTCATCTTGTTTCCGTTCACCACTGGTTGTCTGGCCATATGTCACCACTGTTGTCTGTTCGTATTGTTCTGGGGAGTATGCGGGAATTTCTACTTTCCGTCGTTTCTTCACTTTTTTAACTACATCTGGAAGGAAACAAACAGGTAGCAAAAAGTTAATATGGTTTCTACATCAAAATTTTGTCTGGTGACCAGCCCTTAATTTTCTGCTGTGGGTAATTCGATTTTCTGCATAGGAATGCAAGCAAGTCCACATGCAGTTTTTCTTTATGAACAGAAACTGTTTCGGAGCACAGGGCGGAGTAAAATTCTCTCTAAAACCAAAAATCGACCATAAAGGTCCACGTCCCCCATCAGCAGCACCTGTTATGGTGGATTGCATCCACCATAACTGAGGCTGCTGCTGCGGGGGACGGGGACCTTTATGGTCGATTTGTTTATGGTTGATGATATCACATATCATTGATTAAGAGTATGATTTTTAATAATGGAGATCTGTCTGATGAGCCATACAACCATCCAACAGGTCAATGCAGTTCAATAGCTCACGAGTTACATGTATTGTCCAGACAAAATCCAACTACTGAAAATCCAAGACAGCTGGGAGTTGTCTTGTATTACAAATATAACTGAAAAGCCATCCAAACTGTCCTCTCACCGATGTCAAGACACTCTCCAAGTTTGAAGTCGATCAGTTCAACCATTCTCGAGTTATTGGTCAGAAATGTGTAAAGAACCAACTGCTGACAACACAAGAGGCTGACGGCGGCCATCTTGTATTACACAGGTAACTGAAAAGCAATCACAACTGTCCTCTCACTGCATGATGTCAATTCACTCTCCAAGTTTAAATTTGATCAGTTGAATAGTTTTTGAGTTATTGGTCATACAAGAATGTGTAACGATCCAACTGCTGACAATGCAAGATGTCTGATGGCAGCCATCTTGGATTACACAGGTAACTGAAAAGCAATCCCAATCATCCTTCAACTGGAAGTTGATCAGTTCAATTATTCTTGATTTATTGAACAGACAAGATCTAAGCACTTAAAATCCGCCTTTCGCGCTATTCGTAATGCCGGTTTCGGCCGCAAGGTGGCTCTAGCGCTCACGGCACTTTGGTATGCTCCGGTTGTCTGCTAATGTACACATGTGCAGGAGGGAAGGCGGGTATTGTATTTCGCCTCGTTTCGTCAGATTTTCTCACTGATGGAGACGTCCTTGGTAGTTTACGTAAGTATAGTCATCAAGTCTAATTTTTACTCGTTGTACAAACATAATAAGAGCCGCTTTGTCAACAAATTGGGCAATCAAAGGTCGTCGTTGTTGTTATTATAAAACATTTGTTTAGTTATACTAGAGACTTGCGTGTCATCAGTTCTCCTGGCTTCAATCGGCTTTATTATCTTGATAAATTGCAAATGTTTTGTTTAGTGCAAAAACTACTTTCTCAGTATTTATGAGAAGTTAGAAGATATATGGCACATTAATTTCCTGTTCAGTGTGTCTTTTCACAATAAAATTATGAAACACTACCAGCAGTTCCAACTGAGGCAGGTTGGGTGCTTGTTTATCACATTATAATCATACAGCTACATTAACGGCTAAATGGTAGTCGGATTAACTAATAATCCGATTATTTCTCGCAGTACTTGATCAAACAAACTGGCCCCTGCTGATTGTTTTGAGTGGAGTGTGGTTTAATCAAGCTGAGAACTGCCGGCCACTCACCATGTTTTATAACAACAACGACGACCTTTGATTGCCCAATTTGTTGACAAAGCGGCTCTTATTATGCTTGTACAAACGAGTAAAAATTAGACTTGATGACTATACTTACGTAAACTACCAAGGATGTCCCCATCAGTGAGAAAATCTGACGAAACGAGGTGAAATACAATACCCGCCTCCCGTCCTGCACATGTGTACATTAGCAGACAACCGGAACAGACCAAAGTGCCATGAGCGCTAGCGCCACCTTGCGGCCGAAACCGGCATTACGAATAGCGCAAAAGGCGGATTCAAGATGGCTGACAGTGGCCATCTTTGATTATGCAGGTAAATGAAAAGCAATTCCAACTGTCCTCTCACCGATGTCAAGCCACTCTCCAAGTTTAAGTCGATCGGTTCAATCGATCTCGAGTTAATGTCCAGACAAGATCAAACTGCTGAAATCCAAGATGGCTGGCGGCCATCTTGGAGTACACTGGTAACTGAAAAGCATGGCAACTGTCCTCTCACTGATGTCAAGACACTCTCCAAATTTGGAGTGAATTGGTTCAATACTTCTCGAGTTATTGGTTGGACAAGAAATGTTAGTGAGTGGCTTAGCAAAAAGATCGTGACACGCTGGACCAAAGCACCAAACTTGGCACAGCCATCACTTGAGGCATACAGAACAATATCAGAAGGGGTGCCCATTGCTCTGGGCCGTGTGACGCCCTCTGGCCCCCAAAAGAGCATCTAAGGGAAAATATTATCATTGAAAAAATAGTTGGCTTCCCAATAGCTTCATGATTTTCGTTATCCTTGAGGCTA
Source organism: Hanleya hanleyi (assembly GCA_036873755.1). NCBI lineage: Eukaryota > Metazoa > Mollusca > Polyplacophora > Lepidopleurida > Hanleyidae > Hanleya > Hanleya hanleyi. The sequence continues at coordinate 22,475 of JAVTVY010021034.1, read as the reverse complement.
GGAAGCTGAAACTTGCCACATTATATCTTTGGTTCCAGCGCTACAATAAAATGTAACAAAATTGAAGATGGCCTCTATGATGATGTCACAGTGACGTCATATTATAAAAATAAGCCATTTTATTGACGATTTTTCTGATCGATTTTTCAAATTTTGTATTTGTGCCATTTTCTTCGCTCAAATTGCCTTGTAAATCAGTAAATAATCATGATATAAAATAAAATATTATTATGCACTTTCACGTAGACAAAATACACCAATTTGGAAGAAAATACGACAAAAACACAACTGCCATCCATTTTGAATTTACCCATGATGCTCTTCTCCGAGAATTAAATGGCCCTAATATGATTTGCTATATGGACACAAGGTGCCAGCTCTCAACACTTCCGAGCATCAGAGAAAATTTTATTGGGAAGAGCGGAGGGGGGGGGGGGGAGAGGGGCTGAAGGTGAATCCAACAGTAACAATTGACGCAGGATCCTCCCTATTCAGTATCATTTTACCTGCAGAACCGGCATATAATTGGAGTAGTGCACGTGTCCTGAAACATGCACATGTAAATGTGTAAATATAATGGTATTGTCACCCAGTGGGAATAAGGTGTAGTTTCAGATCCCTCCCCCAATCTGCCTCTAAACCTGAAATCGTCCTAAGCACTCTCGGTCATGTCAATAGCGACGGATAGAAGTCAACGTGTTATTTTAATGTTAATTTCATGTTCCTGTCCCTCAATGGGCGTTAAATGCAATTTCCGATCCTTTTTCTGTGCCTATTCACTCTCTGAGATCCATATAGTTATCCTGAAAATGTTTGACAGGTTTTTGACCAAAAAAACCCCCAATATTGCGGGTCTCTATTTTCACACTTGGTATTCCCACAGCTATCTTGACAAAGTTCCATGAACATTCGACGAAAGCTGTGTCCATTCAATGATAATATATAGACAAGTGCTACAACATGTTACTTGTATGTTGCGCGGGTGATTGGGTGGGTACAGGTTCCTGTTGCTTCCAAGCATTTTGCTTCCAAGCAACAGGAACTTGATAATGTGATGTCTAGCACTGTAATATCACTTGTCTTTATTGCACCATGTAAGCGTCCTGTCTGTGTCTTGTGTGCTGTCCTCAGTGTTTTATAGGGTGGATGAAGGGTGTCTGGTTCCATGCTGCTTCAAAGATTTCTTCTTTGAAGTAACAGGAACGCAACTTGGCTGGGTGGTGCTTGTAGTTGGTTCGTCACGATATAGCCGAGATATTGTTGAAAGCTACGCTAAATTCTATTCACTCACTCACCCTTACTTGTATGTTGCATGTTCTCGGTCTCCATTGGGCGTTAAATGTTCTTTTGATTCCTTCTTGGTTTTAGACTCCCTTTAATTTTCTGGCCATACAGCTCTGTTAGCTATCCTGACGTAATTTGATGGCCTTCCAATAAAAAATCCCGGCCTCCAACAAGCGTTAGATGCCCCTTTTGGGATTGTTCTTTTCAATTTCACCCTCACTGACTCCAACACTCTTCAGATGAAGGTTCGTACCATTTCGTCCAATAATTTTGGCTTTTTTCGGCGGCCACAAATATACAAACAGAGACGTACAGAACTAAACACAAGCCCATGTAACACTTGTTAATTCAGCTATTCTTCTCTCGAACTTAAAAGTAGAAAGATTGAAATTGGAGCGATATGCAAGAAGTGGGAAAAATTGACGTCTTGGACATTTCCATCTTTTTCCCCCATTTTACGAGATGAAAAGCTGAATTTTCAATTTTTACAAGGATAAGGGGCGATTGTTTCCTTTTACCATGTTTACACATGCGATTATGTAAACCTAATTGGTATAGGTGGTTTCAGCCACCCGGCTCTCCCTTCTCAAAAAACTTTTCTCTGATACTCCAAAATGAGGAAACGTCGATGGCTGTAACTTAGAGCAGTTATAGCTTATAATACTGATGTTATTTATGAGCCTGTTGCATAAAACTCGGAGCACAGCTTCATGAGTAAATTCATAATGGATAACATTAGGGTGTACCACAAAGTTCTGTTTTCATCGTATTCCTTCAAAATTAATGTGTTGTTCTTCGTAAAAGTGCTCAAAAGTATTTTATCTCAAATGAGATGATTATTTACTAATTTACCAGGCAATTCAGTGAAGAAAATTCCACAAATAAAAAATGGGAAAAATCGTCCGCAAAATGACTTATTTTGGGAATATGATGTCACTGTGATGTCATCATGGCCGCCATCTTGGATTTGGTGACATTTTCCGGTAGCGCATGAATCAGTGATACAGTGTGGCAAGTTTCAGCTTCCCAGCCTGAAGGATAATGAAAATAACGAAGCTGTTTCTAGGCTAACTATTCTTCAAATAACAATATTGCCTCTCAGATGCCCTTTTGGGGGCCAGAGGGCATCACACAGCCCAGAGCAAAGGGCACCCCTTCTGATATTGTTCTATATGCCTCAAGTGATGAGTGTGCCAAATTTGGTGCTTTGGTCCAGCGTGTCACGATAGCCCCAAAATATGGCCCTAAGCCACCTCACTATGTGTCAAGATCCAACTGCTGACAATCCAAGATGGTTGATGATGGCCATCTTGGATTACACCGGTAACTGAAAAGCAATCCCAATCGTCCTCTCACAGATGTCAAGACACGCAAGTTTGAAGTTGATCGGTTGAATAGTTCTTGAGTTATTGGTCAGACAAGAAATGTGTAAAGACCCAACTGCTGAAATCCAAGATGGCTGATGGTGGCCAGCTGTCCTCTCACCAATGTCAAGCCACTCTCCATATTTGAAGTCGATCAGGTCAATCAGTCTTGAGTTATTGCCCGGACAAAATTCAAGTGCTTAAAATTCAAGATGGCTGGTGGTGGCCATTTTGGATTATGCAGGTAACTGAAAAGCAATCCCAGCCATCCTCTCATCAATGTCACGCCACTCTCCATGTTAGAAGTCGATCCAAGTGCTTAAAATTCAAGATGGCCATCTTGGATTAGGCAGGTAACTGAAAAGCAATTCCAACCGTCCTCTCACAGATGTCGAGACAATCTCCAAGTTTGAAGTCGATCGGTTAAATAGTTCTCAAATTATTGGTCGGACAAGAAATCTGTAGAGAAACAACTCTTGAAAGCAAAGATGGCTGATGCTGGCCATCTTATATTACGCAGGTAACTGAAAAGCAATCCCAATCGTTCTCTCGCCGATGTTAAGAAACTCTGCAAGATTGAAGTCGATCGGTTCAATGGTTCTCGAGTTATTGGTCGGACAAGAAATGTGTAACAGATAGACGGAATTATGGACGCCTGGTGTTTCTGAACACGTGGCAGGGGACAATTATCAGGTGACCTATGCTGATATTTTAAACACTGTTTCCACATCATATGATCTTTTTATTAATTGAGCAAAAAAATTATTTGAGCTTTCCCCTTAGTTTTCTAAGCTTTGCAACATCATTACCGTCAATGATAAGTTCTCTTACCAGCCAAGGCGAAATATAATTTTGGGAGAGTTATATCTCCTCTGTAATGATTGATGTCGCCAACATTGTTTGAGGTGGGAACTGCCTCAGATACATAATAAATTTCAAACAGGAAAAAAACATTTTTCAGTTTTGCATGAATAACCTAATACTTGGCATATATAATAAATATATGTTCATTGTTAAACAAATATGCAAATGTTTATTTGAATATGACTCAATATGTTGCCATGGCAACAATCTCAAATTAATAGGAAATTGCAAAACAAGATAAAAAAATTTCCATCTCATGATCTGGTGTCTCTCATTTTTTAATTGATTTTTAGATCTAACTGTCAGTGATTCATGTACCATCTGAAGTATTGATTAAAACTCTTATGTTCATTTTTATATAAAAATACAATTTTATGGTTATTTTTCTCCATTTTCCTATAATTTCTGTGTTAATCCAAGATAAGGGGTATCCAATAATGATCATGCTGAATATGGCAACACCAGATTTTCATTTCATTTGTTCTGCTATGTATAACAGTGTTAATTTATACAAAAAAGTTTCAAAAAAAGTCTTACATTCAAAGGTACATGTAGAGAGGTATCGTGTTTCCTTTATGATAGTCATGTAATGACAGAGATCAGGTATCAAAGATGACAAATAGTTCTACATGTACTTTAATTTTCATGACAATAATTTGTGAATGCAGGAATACAAAATACATATATATATATAGTTTCACATCTCCACCATCAATCCTATCCCAACTTTTTATGACTGGTATCAGCTTTAACAACAACAACATCTCAGTGGTGTTGGCACTTAATATGAAGAGATAATTAGGATTGCGTATATTATGTTAGGTAATTATTGCCTGCAATATATGCTGGACCAACCCACATTATCATCGGTCCAATTGCCCCAGACAAGACCATGTAATGGAAAAGTCTATCATGAGGCACAGGAAATGCAGAAATGAAAGATTGTACATGTATATGAGAATATCCACCTGTTATTGTCCAAAATTCTACACAATGGGGACTTGCACAATGTATATGAGAATATCCACCTGTTATTGTCCAAAATTCTACACAATGGGGACTTGCACAATGTATATGAGAATATCCACCTGTTATTGTCCAAAATTCTACACAATGGGGGGACTTGCACAATGTATATGAGAATATCCACCGGTTATTGTCCAAAATTCTACACAATGGAGACTTGCACCATACAAACTATCCAATCAGAGACTGTGATTGCCACTTCCTGTTTGTCAATTTTGGCTCAATTAACCAATTAACTGACAGAACTAGCAACTGCTTTATCCTCTGGTCCTATTGTGCAAGCCACCCATTGGTTGGTTTTACAATTTGATAGCAGCACAGAATGCTTGTTTTTTTTTAGTTTTTCAATTAATGGATTCTAAAGTTGCACTTCCTGTGATTGAATTATCACCATATTGTATCGTATTTTAGAAACCAGTCCACCCCATACAAAATAAAATATAATTCCAGGCCCTACATCTGCTAGAATATATAAATACTGGCTCTCAGTCCATCCAATCCTTTACCTTCTTCCATCTGTTCATCCTCTTCTTCTTCCTCCATCTCTCTCTCCTTCCTTCTGGCCCTTAATTCCAGGATGTAATCTCTACCCATACAGCAGTACGTGGGCAGTGAGAGGATCAGATGAACCAGTAACCTCACACATTGGAAGGGGAGCAAATTCTTGAATTCTGGTCTAGGTATTTGATCTAATTCTTCTTTCATCAGTTCCTCTACCTCTTCTACTCCTTGCTGCTTTTTCCTTGATTTCTTCTCTTTTTTCCTCATGGTTGATGTGAAAATCTCCTCCTATGAGCAGGATATTTTTTAATTTCATTTCGATTATTAATAAATAAATATATAATGATACTTGTACATTAAGTTCCAGGGATTCATAGAAGTCCAAATTTTACGAACCGAAATGTGGAAAATTGAGGGGTTTTTCACTCAAATTGAGTCAAAATAAAATCTATCGGCATTTTTTCTCCCTTAAATTGAGTATATAAATTTTTTACAAACCAGGGTCATTTTCCCCCCAATGTTGAGTATATAATTTTTTTTACAAACCAGGGTAAATGTTACCTTCTGTGAACCTTGTCTACTGTTACTAATTCATGTATTTTTAACCTTTTGTGTAATTAAAACCATTTTGTGTCGTTGATTGCATTTACTCATTATGTTTTCAGGTATCCAGGATACATATGAACAAATTGTGTTAGATTTATTCAAGTTTTATACGAGTAATACTTCAGGTATCAATCATGTAAAACTTTGTAATGCTGCCGGTACTGGTTTTCATTTATATATACATGCACATGTAGTTCTCATATGTATACATGCAGTGAGGAGTGTCAACTATTTCCCTCTCTGAAAGCTGTTATATCTCAATCAATCAACAACTTCCACACAGGACTGTCTGAATAATATACAAACACACATCTAATTTCAGTATACAAATATGGCCGAACTTGTTAGGTGGTTATAAAAAAAATATATTGATACCATAAAAACCCCATTATCTATTAATTTAGATCCAAAATAAAATTTGAAGAAACCATTATCCAAAATTTAACTTTGACAGAAAAATAATTTTAATTATGGAAACATTTAACAAAAGTAGTGAATTAATAAATATAAAAATCGTCTGATGACATACGTGAAGTTCCAGTTATTGTGAAATTTTGAGATATTATTCAATTACAAATGACCATCAGTATGAAAACTCACACTGGTTTATGAAACGATGATTATACATATATTATTTATATATACGATGATTGTATTGGATTACAAAAATAATAGGAGTCTTGAGGATAATATTATTTTGATAGAATATGGTTAACTAAAAAAAAAAAGGAAAAAAAACAACGAAACACTTCAAAACGCTTGCAAGCGACCAGCTCTCTCGCCGTAGGAGTTCACTCCCTTGTCATGCTCTCAAAACGCATGCTGTACGATTGTGTCAACTTTCGTTTCAATGCTTTCGTTTGATCAAACCAAAGTGAAAATGATACAGTATTACTATTTTCTCAAGACAGACCACACAGAATACACAAAGAAATACTTACGATTGGCATTCTACGAAAACAACGTGTGTTTATTCAGTATTGTTTGTATCTCCCTGCGTTGGAAGCAACGAAAACGATTTTTTTTTTTTAAAATAGCGACTCGTCGATTGTTCAGTGAAATTACGGTTCGTAAGTATTTCGGATTCTTCCACGGAAATATAAGTCGATGTAACTAAAATTACCTCGGATAAACTAGTCTCGGATGAATATATCCCGTTAACAGACTAAGTCGTCCGAGGTAAATTCAGAGCAGCTGACGGAGTTTGCATTTGACGTTGTTGTTGCTGCCGACAGATTCACATGTGCTTCCGCGACCATGGGATGATTTCTCCGACAACCGGGTATTGAAATTTCGAATTTACGAAGCTTGAAAATTCAGTTTCCGAAGCTTGAAAATTCAGTTTCCAACACACAAATTGAGTATAAATATTTTGGTGAAAACTTTAGATTTTTTTACTCAAAAAAATTGAGTTTTGAACTGAAAAATTGAGTTTTAAAACTCAATCTACGAACCGAAATTCGGTACGTAGAACTGACGTGTATGAATCCCTGATTAACACGAAGCCCCTTTCCAATATAAACTTTAAACTAGAATTTTACATTGATAAAATAGGTCACAGAGAGACAGACAGACAGACAGATAGATGCTGCCAATAATGACAATACCCTTCGGGCATGTGACCTACTGTGTGGCTCCTGGTGTAAATTCCTGGTTCGTACTCTTCCACTTTGCCTATGCTTATAGGGAATATTTTTTAGTGAAGATAACGACACATTTTTGACTAAAAGTTGCCAAACTTTCATGTAAGCAAAACAATACTTTCTTCAAATAGCAAGTTAATTTGACGCATTCTTACAACATTTACATCTGTTATTAATATTAATGAAAACCCGAGTAGTTGAAGTCCCCGGACGTTGAAACTACTGATCTGGCTTGAAAGCATGATGTTCAGTACTAATCCCAAGTGAGATCCTGTGGGTACCCACAAACCAATTTGGAGAGAACCCATTCAGATTTTCAGAAGTTATTGTCTGGAAACAAAATTTCAACTTGGCCCACAAGTGGCACCACCTGTAGGCCGAACGGCTTGGAAAGCAATCCCAAGCGTGATCTTTAGGCAAAGTACCCAAATACCAAGTTTGGAAAGAATCAACATTCAGGTTTTCAAAAGTGACTGTCGGAAAACAAAATTTTAACTTGGCCCTCAGTTGGTGCCACCTATAGGCGGATCAGCGTGAAAAACAATCCCAAGCGAGATCTTGAGGCAAGATACCCATATACCAAATTCCAGAAGAATCCATTCAGTTTACAGAAGTTATTAGTTCATTTCAGGAGGTGCTATCTGTAGGTGGATCAGCGTGAAAAGCAATCCCAAGCAAGATCTTGAGGCGAGGTTCGCAAAAACCAAAATTTAAAAGAATCCATTCAGTTCAATACAGAAGTTATTTTCCGGAAACAAAATTTCAACTTGTTGAATGAACTGTTCAAGTTCCTTTGAGGTGGCGCAACCTATAGGTGAATCAGCATGAAAAGCAATCCCAAGCTAGATCTTGAGGCAAGGTTCCCACAAAACAAGTTTTAAAAGAATCCATTCAGTTGTTCATACGTTATTGTCCAGAAACAAAATTTTAATTTGACTCCCAGGTGGTGCCACCTATAGGCGGATCAGTGTGATGTTACGATGCTGAACTCTAGCCCTCCTTTAATTTGTTTTCTCAATTGTAGTTCATTTTGTTATGTTGTTTGGATACAGTACTCGGTGATCTGGGGCAACTGTAGTTCATACTTTGTAGGGAGATCACTGACCTCATTCTTCACTTGTTTATTCTATTTTTGGCATGGAACTGCGGAGAAGTTTCTAGGAAATGCTAATGCGATCGGGCAAGCCCTGTAATGTTCAAGATAGTCATTTACTCATGTATGACATCGCTTTTCTGAAAAATTCTCTGTGGGTATATGGAGTGCTGGCACACAGCAGTTACAATTTCCGTCTGTGATTTAACTGCTATAACCAACCAGTGTGTTTTCCAGCTTGTGAACTGAACTGTGTAAACAAGTGACATTGTGTAATATTGAGAGAGATTATCTCATAGCCAGCTCAGTGAGCAAGATCATGGAACTAGTGGAGGAACTTTTAGACTGTCGATAAATGTTTTAACGCTAAGTGTTTGTGTGGAATTACTAGTTATTGGGTCATAGAAGTGCTGGTTAAAGTCCCTTTTTGGAGACTTGTGTAATTTCGCTGTGAAGTTGTCATCGATATTCTCATTGTGCTCTTCCTCTGTTCGAGATATTGGACGTCAATCGATGCTGGAGTGTGATACGCGTGGATTTCACAAGGAGTGGACAACAGGACAGGACTCAGGATAAAGGAACTGGGAAGAGTTGTGCAACAATACCAGGAAGAAAGTGGACTGAATTGGACACTTAATTGACTGCCATGACTGTGTATGAATATTTAAGCTGCCTGCCTTACTCTTGTACGTTATTATAATAAGCCTAAACTTTGTGACATATTGTACGTATTTTGTAACTGTCTTCATTTTCTGGTTGATTAGTTATATAAAAATCTCTATTGAACCATCTGCTGTTTTGGTTTTATTTTGTTTGACCAATGTTTGGCTACAGATTTTGCTAACTACTTCCAGTTACCAGTTTCAAGAAAAAATCCCATAAATTTGTGGGAGCACAAACAGTGAAAAAAATCCCAAGCGAAATCTTGAGGCAAGGTATACCAAATTTTAGAAGAATCTGTTCAGTTTTTTAGGAGTTATTGTCGGATGGTTGTTACGCTCTATGCACGGACGGATGGACAGACCCCAACACTATAGTCCCCCTTTAGCCTTTCAGGCACCGGGGGACAAAAATATTCCCCAATAGTAAGAATAGGCAGGAATGGAAAAGTATGAACCAAAATTTATGCCAGGAGCCACACGGCAGGTAACATGTCAGTGCACAGTCTTGTCATGTCAACCTATTATTCGTCAACTATGAGGCCCTTTTGGAAGTTTCTTTGTATGTTTTTCAGACTTTAGTGGACTTATCTCAATCTTTTTTCAGGATTTTAAAATTCAAATGACATGTTGCAACTTCAGATATGATTTTGGGAGAGGGGGGAGGGAGAATGCTTTCAACTAGAAATAACATCCTACCCAATACATATATGCTCCCAAATGGCAAGCAATGTCATACCATAACCAACAACTCAAATTTATAAATTTCTATAACCTTATAAACAATAAGTTCTGAAATGTAGCTGATAGGTGAAAACAGAGATTTCCAAGGACATTCCAGTGCAGAGTATTGGTAATTTGAAATGCAGGGATTTTCCAGATTTTCGAACACTGTGAGTATTCTGTTTACATAAATTAACCAGAATATTTTGGTTCTAATTAGAAACAAGATACTAAATGGCACTATGGACAGCGTTGTTAAAGAGCTATGCACTCATTATGAAAATATGCATTAAATAACACAAAGTGAAAAATACATAATTGTGACAATCATATTTATATGTGATGACCTCGGATGTCTGATTTACATCAACTGCTCAAAAACAAAACAGAAGAGGAAGCTGAAGACAATGCCTGATGTGGGGTCAAAACGATCATGCGGTAATGCTAGTGATGTCACGTTAGAACTTCACACAGCTTTCAAAATAATGCCAGACATCGAAAGCTACGACGTTTGGCATGTCTTTACACAATATCATGATGTAACATCAGGCATTGGCTTCTGCTGCTTTTTTCTGTTTTGTTTTTGAGCAATTATTTAAAATTGGATTTCCAAAGCAGTCACACAGAAAAATAATTGTTGTTATTACTTTTACTACATGTACCAATTGGACAGCTTTGTCGTCAAGTGTTTATTTCATGCATATTTTCAATACGAGTGCATTGAGCTGTTTAAAACAAAATCTATGAGTTTTACGTTTTACTGCGAGTTGCTGATGGTCGGTGACCTTGACCCTTGAACTTTTGCCTTCAATCTTGGTACCAGACACATCGCTTCCCCACTAATGCATCCATTCACATGAAAAAAAATTTCTTTAATTCCCAGTGACCTTGACCTTTTGACCTCAATAGGATTTCTTGTATGTCATAAGCATGAGGTGTTCATAACTTTAATCACAATCCACATCCTTGGACAGTAGAAATGGCACAGACAATGTTCTTAATAATTTCCTGTTTGGTGGGGTTGGAGAGTGTACAGTGATGTTGACCTTTGACCTTAATAGGTTTCTTGTATGTCATAAACACAATCCACATCCTTCATCTAACATATTATCAAGACAATTTCTTCGTTCCCACTTCGAACTTCCCTTGACATATCTGGACCCCTTCAATATTCAAAGAACGTATAAATAGACACGAGACGTCACTGACCTCGTAACCATTTGAATTTCGAAATTTGTCATAGAAGTGCGTTATTGATTGACTGACCTATATATTGGGCCAATACAAGCACAAAATTAGGAGGAATGATGCCGCTACTTTAAGATGATGTCGTTCGATACTTCATGTAGGAAGCTTAGCTATTGTCCGAGTCTTTGTGCAGCTGAAAAGGCTCCAGTCTAGACACATTGTTGTCCTTAGACTTGGCTGTTGTATGCATTGTCTCGTGATTCTTACATAGAGTATGAACCATGATGTCACTCTACACACGATCGGCATGTAGGTTCTGATTGGTTCGTCTCTCATTCGTAGGTGAAATTTACACCTCGGATTTTGAACACTGAAGGTGGTCAGATAGATCAAGGCAGGTTCGAGGTGGGAACGTAGAAATTGGCTTGATCAAATGAAGATTACACCCTTGGACTAGAGAAATGGCACAGACAATGTTTTTAATAGTTTCCTGTTTGGTGGGTTTGGGGCGTGTACAGTAATGTTGACCGTTTAGCAATTTGATCTATCCACTCAAACAGAAAATGAATTTCGCTGATTTCCTGGTTTTTGAGTGACAGTGACCTAGACTTCTGACCCGCTGACCTCAGTTTTGGTATACAATATCTGCTTGACGCCTAACGAAATTTGAGAGAAATCAGTCAATTTTTTTAAAAGTCGGGAGAACAAGGGGAAGGAAGAGTGTATTCAAAAATCCTGTTAGTGATTAGAATTGCAATGCAGTAGAATTAAATGGTAACTTACCAGAGTGAATTTTCTTTCAAAGTAGACGGACCAGATGACCAAGTAATGGCCGATACTGATGATCACAAAGAGTAGAAGAGACATTTCCAGCAGGCCCATTTTACGGACGCGTCTATAATAGAACACAGGCATCCTCCAATCAGGCAGGCCATTCAGTAACACGAGGTCATATCTGTGGACAGAATAGGAAAATAGAAAATGAGGTGGTATTTTTTTCATTCATGATAAAAATATCTCGCATGATTTATATAATGCAAGTGTATGCATATGTAAACTTAGTATTGGATACACACCTTTTAACATGTTTAAGTTAAAAGAAGCAAACAATCAGGTATCATTTAGCCTATTTGTAGAGCAGAAAATATGTAAGTAAACTACATAATCATTACGTATTCTGTTTAGACATTTTACATTTAGCTAAATTGTGGACTTATCTTTATCAAATATGTCAAATGGTGTTCTATAAATGTTACAAATACAGCAGGAAATTTACATGCATCCCTGTAATATTTTGGCAGAAATTGACATACATTTGTAATTTCAGCACTGTTTCATCATCTCAATCATGTCATGGTTTGTGACATCAGTTTGAAACATGAATTGCAGGCAAGCACCTAAAAGGTGCGTGGACCCCTCAGCCTGTTTTTTTTTTAGTCAAGTAGGATCAGGGCTGCATTCCGAAAAACGTATGGGCACCCAAAACTCAAATGAAACAAAAAATAAAAGTGATAGATATAATAGACTTCGTTTTCATGGGAGTGGTGTGCTGGGATTACAGCATGCAAGAAAGTGTAGCTCTATCAGTGGCAATTTATGCATTGCACAAGTGTGATAAGTTTAATGGCTTAGAAACACACTGATTGACACTCTCCTAATCACTCGTTTTAAATAATTTCCAAGGTACAGTAACATGTTTGGTGACGAAAATTGAAGCATTATGTTGTACCAGTTAAATGTGTGGACACAAATATGGTTCATGCAAAAGTTTTAGGATAAATCATATGATGTAAAATAGAATGATTTAACAGCAAAATTGAAGAAAAATGTTGTCCTTCATTTAAGGTGACACGAAATTCAAACTACACTTCTGAAATAAATATGTTTTGTGCAAAAGCTTTAAGATAAATCATATGATGTGGAGTAGAATGATTTAATAGCAAAATTGAAGAAAAATGTTGTCCTTCATTTAAGGCGACGCGAAATTCACACTAACAGGGGTTCGATACTGCAGGGATTCCCCTGCCAGTTATTTCATATTATACTTCTGAAATAAAATATGGTTTGTGCAAAAGCTTTCTGATAAATCGATGCAGCAAAATTGAAGAAAAATGTTGTCCTTCATTTAAGGCGACATGAAATTCAAACCTAACAGGGGTTCGATACTGCGGGGACCCCCTCGCCGGTTATTTTCTCTTGTACTTGGGAAATAAAATAATGTCACCAACCTGTTAGTTATTACTATAAAAGGAAAAAAAATTAGGTGATTCAGCATGTGTGTGAAAAAGCAATGTACACTGCAGGCTGAGAAGCTGTGAATAGGAAAAAGTCCAAAACTTTAACATTTAGTGCCCCAGGGGTGGAGAAATCCCCCAAGGGTAGTGCATAGGTTGAACAAGTGTAGCATCATGTAAGCTCTCAGAATATATGGGAATTGGGGAGTTCCATCCAATGGTAATCTTGAATGGCCCAGGCTTTCTTGTATCAGGGAACCTTCAAAAGTCAAAATGAAACATGCAACCAAGGGTTCCCAATGGGCATAGATAACAGTGCAAAAAGCCAAGCCATCAATAAACAAAATAAAAGAAATAATTAAAATTCATGAAATCATCATAGCCATCTGAAAATCTAATCACTTCATCAGTCAACATTCAGGAAGCTCTCACCAAAGTTTGGTCAGGCCTGACTTGATAGATCTGCAGATATTCAGCGGACAAGAACATCTTGATGGGCATAGATAACATTGCAAAAGCTGAGCCATCAATAAATAATAAAAAAAATAATTAAAAATCACGAAATCATCATAGCCATCTGAAAATCTAATCATTTATTCAGTCAACATTCAGGAAGCTCTCACCAAAGTTTGGTCAGGCCCGCCTTCATAGATCTGCAGATATTCAGCGGACAAGAAAATGTTGACGGACGGACGGACGGACGTACGTACATGGCAACGACAAGACCCTACAGCCCTATGGGCTGAGGGGTAATAATCACTTTGACAAGGTTTGTTTTGGAATAAGAAGTCATATGTTGAACATGTTGGAGAGCTAATGCAATATTTTGAGAATATACAGTAATATCAGAGCAGAGATGTCAAATTGGTGGGAAAACTATGTAATTATGGTGATTATTTTTCTTAATCACAAATATGGAAGTCCAATTTTAGTCAACTGCCCAAAATCAAAACGTGAATGCAACTGAAGAGAGTACCTGATGTTATGTCGTGATATCAAACGAAGACATTCCAAACGTCATAGCCTTCGGTGTTGTGCTATTTTGAAAGTAGTGTGGAGTTCTAATGTGACGTCACTCATGCTGGCATCACGGCACTCTCTTGTTGATCTCAAATCAGGCAATGTGTTCAGTTGCCTTTTCGGTTTTGTTTTTGAGCAGTTGACAAAAATCGGACATATGAGTTTAGTCACATAGAAAAATATTTTGTACTTACTTACTCTTTCCAACAAGTTGACAGCCCTGCTGTCCAGTGTTATTTAATGGCTATATTCAAACTGAGCTCTCCAATGAATTAGAGTGAGCATGATGAGTGAATATGATTTAACGTCGCTTTCAACTATATTTCAGTCACATCACAACATTCGGGTCCTATTCCTTTTCACACCTGGGAACCGCATATGTTCCCCATTCAGCCGCCTCGTACAGCAAGCTGTCTGAGGAGCTGAGGCCTATTCTTACCATGACCTGGGGTGTGCAGAACTACATCTCAGGTCAACAATGGGTGTCTCACGGGCTAATGAATTAAATTATCATGGGAGTGTGTATGTTCATATTTGAGGGAAGGGATTGAAATTTTTGCCTGTAAGCCATGTAAAATTTAGCATACAGCATGAAGGCAGGTAGAAAATTCTTATTTTGAGGCATAAATAATCTATGTCTATGCATGGAAGTTCCCCGAGCATCAAGAACATGCACAACTTACTGTTTTCTTCTGTTTTCATTCTTCAACACCTCATAAACTGCAACCAGCTGTAAAGAGAGATAAACAAATATATATACATATATATATTTGGCACTATGGTAATTGTCAGCAAGCTGGTCACAACTGTTGGATATTTCCTTCTTTAGATAAGGAACACAACAGTTGAAATCAGCAAAGGCAAAGTTAAACGCTCCTGAATGACTATGCAATAATAGCTAGGTACGGTTTGAATCTCTTGTTCCACTGGCTGATCATGGTCAGTACCTCAGACAGGCCTAAGGCCTAGTACACACGAACCAGTTTTCCTTGACAAGTTAGACAAAAGTTATAGAAGTCTGTAGTGGCATTAGCTTGCTTACAAGCTTGTATTATAGATGATGGCCATACCAGAGCAGGATACAGCGAATGGTCATAAGTCTTCCACAAATTTGGTCTCACTTGTCAAGGAAAACTGGGCCATGTGTACATACCAGGCCTAACTAAACAGCACTGACGACAGGGAGACCTATGTTACACAATAGCCTCTTTTAGCAGGAAACATTACATTCTATAATAGCAATGCTTGGAGCAAGACGGTGCCAAAAAATCAACATGTGAAAATCATAGGACATTGCTTTAACAATCGCAATGAATTGGCTACAGTACATATGTAATTGAATATCATATCAAAAACATTTCTTCTTTTTGCCCTTCTGAAATATACATGTACATTACCGGTACAGTACATTTACTGCCAAATGTGTCAAAAAAAAAAAAAAAAAAATGACAGCTAATTGCAGTTATGTAATTCAATTACAGGAAATGACAAAATGGTTCACAATCATGCATACAAGCCATTATTTCTTTGGTATTTGACTAATTTTAAGACTTTGAACCCGACGGCCTGCGGCCTGTGATGTCAGAACCTACTATTCAGCCAATCAGATAACGTTTTTAATCCGCTTCACAGGTAACGTTTGATTGCCCAAGTCCAAAAGGGATCCTCTGCCACTCGTAGAGTCCCCAAGGGTTGAGCAACACTGTTCAGATTATGTATATACCCGAGATGCTTCCAGCAAAATTTTTATCTCTATTTTAGCGGCGAGCTCAGGGTAAGGTGTTAAAAGACATGAAAACTCTCGGGTTCAAAGGGTTAAAGATTGGTCAAATATATTAGAATTAAACCGATTGAATTTTGTCTCCAACATTGGGGGTGATTGAATTTTATAGTGGGAATGATTATTACAGGGAATACTGTAATGTGTGCAAAACTAATAGTAAACAAAGCTGATTACGACAGTGTCGGGATATGTCCTTACAATTTACATGTACCGGTAACTAACATAAACAGTGAGGAAATAAAGTGGGTTCTAAGATGTCACACAAACCTGTCGAAATTTTTCCTCAGCATCAGGGCTGTCATTCTTGTCAGGGTGCAACTGAAGTGACAACCTTCTATACGCTCTACGGATGTCCACTGATTCAGCATTCTGAATTAATAAGAGAATGCATAAGTTATTGTATCAGTAGACAGTCTGTATACCTAATTAATACCTAATCATACTGTAACAAGAGCCTCATGGGCTTCAACATACACCCTGTACAGTACATGTATTTTACTGTAGTGTGAATTTGAGAGTCTAGCCATGGGATCATGTTGCAATCACTAGAATTTGACCTTGATAAAATAGGTCAAGGTCAGTCAAATTGAAAAGATTTCAAGTCAATCACCAGAACTTTTGCATATGCAGTAAGAATTTGGAGAACCGATGTAATCCTTCAAAATATATGACCAAATACTAGAATCTGACCTTGATAAAATAAGTCAAGGTCAGTCATCTTCAATAGGCTTCCGATTGCCAGTTGTATATGTTATATGAATTTGGAATGTGACACAATAATCCTTAAGAGATATTATGTTAACAAGCCAGATGGACAGAAAGACGGACGAACAACGTAGACAATACACTTTGGCCACGATTGGCCAATGGGTTAAAATCAATAGCCTTCTTCTTTGCCAACACTATGTACACATAACACGGGTAATATGTTCAGTACCAATTTATAACCTGGAACTGGAGATATCGCACAGCTTACAAACAGACAGACGGACAGATATCAAGATCACAATATTCAACCTCCACGGGCATATAGATTGACATGTTTTGATTAATCCTTCCCAGTGCCTCACTGTATAAGCGTAATTACATGTATCTCAATGGTTTACCATTGAACATTCCAATGTAGGCTACCACTCTCCATCTCCCGTTAAATTTAAGGCAGAGTTCGGAATTTAAGATAATCTGAGGATCAATCCTGGGAAGAAATATCTGGAAGATACCTTCTCCAGGCTCTGACACTGCGTGTCGTTTGGTCTTGTTTTAGTCTAGACATTCATGCATGCCTACACTCGCACACAATCTGATCAAATATAAACAATTCAAACTTGAAGCATTTGAATTAGGCGGTGTAACTCGATTGACGGGCCGATGTCGATTTCAGTTCGCTTCGGAGGTCTGGATTGATTTAGCCCGAAGTGTCAAAGGCCGAAGACGGTATCTTCCAGATATTCTGTCCCAGGATTTGATACTCAAAGTAATTTCAAGAGGATACTGAAGACTTGGGATGGGCCACAGTGCAAATGTTCAGTGTAGGGTTGATATGTTTACATTATTTACATTATTTTTTTGTGATAACTAAAGGTACAGTGACGTCGCCAGTTCCGATCCAGTGTCAGTTCCGACCCACTTCCCAAAATATTGCTTCTTGTCATAACCATGATCACGCGAATTCATAAAACATTTGGTGTATTCAAGCAAGTTGATCAACCTCTCAATCATGGTTAAATTATATTATGCATTCACTGATTTTGTTAGGAGACAGCTGTGCAGACCCACTCCTACACACGCGACTACATCGGTCTAAGTACAAACACCAGGACTCGCCGTTGGTCAAAAACCGTGTCGTCTGTCAGCGCTTCCGATCAAAGTTTTGATGTTTTGTTTCTGACATATAATTATCATATGGTACTATGTATCTGTCATAAATTTATTTACTGGGGTGTCTCTCTAAAGGCTACCTGCCCCATTGTTGACATCAACTGACGGACCCAGTTCCGAACCACCATCATCCATGGATGGCCAAGCTGGGTTGTACCATGGCCTGAAAATGTCTTGCGAACGCAGCGCTCACTACGTAAAATCGTAACTCGAGTGCTGATTAGCATTTCTTCTCTTTAATCTGCTATTCAGAGGTAAATAAATAGAAGTACTGTTGATTTATCATCATTTTCGAGTGAGTATACGCTTATTAGCCATCGGAGTTATTTCAGTGTCCAATATATCTCGCCAATATGATTAGCTCGACCATATCACTATCACCCCAACCCACATTCTTTAACGTCAGATGTTCACTTATGAGATGAAGACATTCAAAACGAAATATCCAGCTAGGACCCTATTTTGGCGAAAAATTTATCATGTTGACGATCACATTTGTTTATATCTGGGTCAAAGGTCAATGTCAAAACGAGGCTGGATCGGAACTGGCGACAGTGGGTCGGAACTGACACCTCTCATTAAGAAATGTAATTTTATTTTCCCTGCAGTTCAGTTTATCTCCAGCTAAGTTAGTTTGTTAATGAAGGCTATGGACAATTGTACGGCGATCAAGATAATGAATATGCCAATCAAACCCTTTCCTTCTAAAACAGATGCAAATTTCACTTTGGTGGGTCGGAACTGGCGACTCGTCTGTACTCACATAAAGACGAAGAGCATGACAACATTTACCATTCGAGCATACAACAAGCCAAAAGATCACAACTAGTAAAAGAGGTTCTAGATGCTCTGAGCTTAAAACATAAAATCACCATCTATAACTACAAATTTTAGCAGATCGGAAGTGAGGTGTTCAAAGAGAACTTCAAAGCAAGAGAAATAACTCTGTCTCTGATACATGTTCGGGTGAAAGCAATAGGTAGGGTGGGGGAGCAGACATAACAAAATTAAGTTCTGTGTGTTGACTTAGCGTACTGTGTAACACAGGCGAGTCACACCCGTCGAGCGCCTCATTTTTTTCTTTCCTGGGAAGTGGAAGAGTGGGTCTATAAAAATGTTTCAAAGACGATGCACAGGTGTAGAAGGAAAGATCTCCACAGTTGTTTATTCTATTAATATCAGTCATTGTGATAATTGCTTACTTCAGCCCTCTTGAAATACGTTTGAAGAAAAATATGATTGCATTTCCGTTGCATTTCGGTTCATGGCTATATGGTTCCGGCACTTTCAACTCGTGCTATTCGTTTATGATAATCGTGGACCTTGCAGTTGATGTGTCTTCCGCCAAAACATGCAAAACAGGTTTTTGTCAAAAGCCAACTTGCCAATGGCGACTAAAAGATGACAACTGGCGACTGAATTGTTCAGTTACTCGCCAATGTGTCGACTGAAAAAATAAAGTAAATCTCCAAAGTGGCGAGTGAATTTTTGGTTCATGAAGTGTTTATTCGCCAAAGTATGTAATTTTGTGTTTAGTTTATCAGGCAGAGAAATCTGATCAGGCCAAAAATGTACAGGAAATAATGACAGAGAATAATGCCAACGATACTCAGACATGGGGAAAGCCTAGTCTATTTATAGAGCCCACGTGGTCTGATGTAATATCCATGCACTTGAAACCATGTGCAGGCAAGGCATGGACGAATCCTTATTTGGCGTGACACAATAAGATCACGCGTGCTCACCTCAGAAAAGCTAATTCACGACCCGCTGACTGTTCTCAGCCAATGAAATCATCGTAGTAGAACTTAACGTAAACAAATTCTATGAAACAAACTTGGTGGGAATTTGCAAGTTCAAGGTCAAGAGTTAAAACGACCCGTCCCATTCCAGTACAAAGAGATGGTATGCCTAAAGCACGACATGTGCGTTTTGACTATAGTGACGCTTCTAAAACGATTGTAGTCAAGTTACACCAGCTCAGTAATTTGGTATGCTGAAAGATGTACGTCATGCGGTAAAAGTTTGCAGTGAAGACTTTTGGGGAAATTTTGTTTCACCTGCCCGACTTTTCGATCTGGCCATTTCGGATTTGCGTACCCGACACACGAATGATCGTTTCGTTTGTGCAAATTTTGAGGGTACTGGTACTCTGCAACATGTTTTTCTTCTCTTTTTTTTTTCAAACTAACACTGGATTATCATGTTGTTGGAAACACTGATTCATCTGTCATTTTATTACATGGAAGGGAGTTAATTTTTAGCCTGAATCGCCAAATGGCAACCAACTGATTGTGCAACAAACGGCGCACAAACATAGTCTTCACAATACTATTCAGTGTCTCCCGAAATATTTTGTTTGTGTGTGATACATCATTACCATGTTAGTCTAGAAATTTTGTGTACCCGACATGTGGATCAAATCACAGATATGTGTCAATTGGCAATTAATTATGCAGCTTCTTTCAGAACCAGGCACAATCACAGCAGGCTGTGACTGAATGGACCACAATAGGCAGTTGGGGATAGAATCCAGGGCATTTCCCTCACTGACTGTACAAACTGGTTCAGATGTATTAGCTTTTCAAACTAACACAGGTTGATGACAGGAGTGTGATACACAGGTCTGTTTTGGATAGCTCTATACAGCTTTGGACTGTCCTTCATATTGGCTGGCACGAATTATCATTGCATTGGACAATTATTTTGACATAGTAAATGATATATAATCTTTTAAAAATACTTACCGGTGGAATTTTCTTTTCTGACATAGTCTTTGTTGTAGCAGTGATTTCATACTATTTTTAGGACCATCTTTCAAGAGAGTGTGTTTATTCTTTTTTGACTTCTGCTGGCAATGCCGAGACGCTTTGTTTCTGTAGGCCTAATTATATTCTCCAATTTACATTGTTTGTTCAATCAAAGAGGTGTCATATTCACATTCAGCAAGGTTTGGGGAACATTTTGGTATATGATATTTGCCACCAACTATATTGCCTATTTAGTAATCAGCTCACCTGTGATTCTATGAAAAAAGGTATAGTTGCATATGTCACCCCCTTAAATAAAGTTAAAGTTAAAAATTAAAGGATAGGGAAATGAAATTATACAAGATTAACAACAACAACAACATAGTAAAGACAAGAAAACAGAACCTGTTCGACTCCCAGCATGTCGTAGAAGTTCTGATTGATTTCTTCCACTAAATCAAAGAGCTCGAACTCTTCGTTGTCCCAGGCAAAGCAAAAAGATGAAGCCAGGAGAAGAAATATCGAAACTTTCAATCTTTCGGTGCCACCACTGGCAGCCATTTTGGTGGGAGTATTCCGCGCTTGTGGACAAGGGAACTATACAATATTCTTGAATATCACCAAATAGTGAATAGTACAATTTTATGTCACTAATTAAGAAATTAAAATAAAATAGGTTTGACTTTATGTCTCGGCAACCCATACAGGATACGTGATATGCTGTTGAAGCCTTGCTCTATTTACCAAATAATGATTTCTCCCTACTTTGAAGAGCGCTTGAGGAAGGGAAATAACCACGTATGGTAGTCAAAATTTATTTTTACCATAGAAAAGTTATTTCCCATAGACCGGTATCCAAATACAACAGACTGCAGGGTTCAACATAGCTAAATAATATATAGCCCTCAAGAGTATGAGCCTCACACTCTTGAGGGCTATATATTATTTAGCTAGGTTCAACACCAAATAACAGTTTATCTTTATCACCATGTGTATGAATCTGAAACCCAATACGGCACTGGGGTCCAATTTTATTGTGGGAGGAATTCTTTACCTGATTGATTGCCAACTGATCATTCAGGGTCCAGGACAGGAGCCATTGGGAGAATATCCAACAAATTCATGTAAAGAAAAATTTCTTTTACTGTTACCACGTAATTTACAACTCTTAAAATAGCAAAGTATGAAAGATCGCGTTGAGCAAGGAGTGGCATTTGAACAATTTTAATTATTTTTTTAACCTTTTAAAATGGCCGTCATAACAAAATAAAACAAATGATTCTCTAACCAAAATAAGAAAACAGACTGTCCAACATGTTCAGACTTTCACAATATTGAAATAAAAGAACCAATAAAAAAAATAAAAAAATAAAAAAAAATAAACATTTTTCCTTAATTTTTCCTGAAATTTATTCATTTGTTAAAATTTTCCTTTACATGTATTTATTGGATATTCCGCAATCAAAATATCGCTTTTCACTTCAATTCACTTTTGAAATAAGCCCATTGGGCTCGTGTAAGGACTCCTGTCCGCACCTCGATCATTCACACTTGTGCGATGGGTGGGGGAAGAGGTCATTATTAGTTAAGAATCTCTTATCTGCTTATTACTTTATCTCGCCAGTTTTATAAGAAAACCGTTTATTTTTTATATCAATTCATCACGGGGAGTCAAAATTTAGCATGGTTATTTTGAACTAGGTATGGCCTAAAGAAGATGCGGTACTTCAGTTTCCAATTGATGTTCTGGTTGCTGAGATATTATACAATTATGTGATTTCAATGAGGTGAATACGATGTTTTATGGACCAGAGAAAACCAATATTCACCGAGACCGAAGGCCGAGGTGAATATTGGTT